>JAANDH010000682.1:63490-162276 GCA_011799765.1 Nymphaea thermarum | reverse complement strand
GTCATATACAAGAGGCAAAAGTTTTTTAAATGTCTTTCTTTGGGTGAATGAAAGGAGTATATTGTTTGAGCATGAGCCAAATCATGCATTACCCAAGGCTGCATCATCTCTTAGTTTAGAATCTTAGATCCTCAACACGTGCCACTCAATATATTGATTCCACCCCATTAGTAACTATATTATATACTTGATATTTTTTATTTTTTGATGTTGTTTTTTACTTTTGACACTATTTTTGTAGATCGCTTCACATCAACGCACTTGACAACTTTGCTCCACCATACGTTTGAACAACACAATGAATATTGAGAAATAATAAAATAACACATCAAAAACATATAAACTAAAATTGTTAAAAGCCCAATCAAATTGCTGAATGGCTCCCAGTGTTACCAAATGGCTTTATCATACTTGTTCAACGACAAGTGGACAACATCTAGTTATGTGGGATCTATGACTAATGCATCAATGTAGTCTAATATCGTGTTGCTAACATCCTCCATGCAGCTTTATAATTTGCTGCATTATTTGTAATAAATGCACAATATTCTTAGACCCAATTTCACAAACAACTTTATCAAAAATTTCATCTAAATCATCAACATTCTTAGGCCTATCTAATAAGTCCACATAGTCATGTGGAGTTTTTGTTTTCTTTTCCTCTTCTAATTGTTAACGGAAGCTAATGATATTGACATCTCCTTTCTGATGTTGCTGCTAGTCATAATTTTTCTTTATAAGTAAATTATGAAGTTTGAAGAACCTGAGGAATTTTCCTTTGCAAAGAATCCTTTTGATATTTTTACTTACACACACACACACACACACACACTCACGAAGATATTCACGACATAAGTAAAAATCTTTTCAAATCCACCTCTATCTTTCCCAGAAAGTGACTATATTGGTATGTTTTTGATGTATGCAAACTCATGCTGATGATTGAATGCTACCCCAGCAGAAGGTGGTGGAACGCGAGTATCAACCTATTACCTGCAAGTGGCTGTGTGAGATGCAAATATTCAACCAACCTGAACCATTTTGACCATTGTAGAAGCTAATCCTTTATAGGATTGAAAGAGATTGGTTGTTTATGAAATAGTTTGGGAGTAGACCTGTTAGAACCATCATAGGACAAAAAAAGGACTGGCTGATAGTTTGCAAGTATGAAGCTTTATGTGTTGCCCCAAAGGGATAATTACGTATTTTTCTAAGTAATGCTGAACTTCTGGAATTTTATTTATACAGTTTCTGCCTGGTTTAAGGGTATCCTTTATGTTACTGTATTTTAAGCCATGAGTTTAGGAGGTTTCTTAGAATATGAGCTCCTCAAATATCAGGGCTTGTCTGCTCTAACTTTAACCATCCAATCTGACACAGTTAGGGTAGCTTTTAAAAAGCCAACTAGCAATCATCTTTTTGAGTTGGTAATTTCCTTTTGAGTTGGAATTCTTTTAGCCATAATTCGAACATGATCAACTCTTAGGACTAGTGCATGGCTACTGCTTATATTTGGGGGTTCTCATGTTGCTAAGGCCATCTTTAGGATAAATGGTTCGTTTTATGTTATTTTTATATATTCCAGATAGGAGGAAAACTTGACTGTGATTTTTTCAGGTTCTTCCTAGATGGGTAATTTACCATGAATTGGTGCTAACAACAAAAGAGTACATGCGTCAGGTATGGGTTGGATCTAAAGTACGTATCATCAATAACTTCAATTGAGAAAAGCATCTGATCAAAACCAACTCAATGCAGGTTACAGACGTGAAACCGGAATGGCTGGTTGAAATAGCTCCGCACTACTGCCAGTTAAAAGATGTTGAAGATGGTCAGTCTCTCTCTCTCTGTGATTTGGACACAAAAATCACTTTATAAGATGGGATTTTATTCTGAGGGTGTAAAACCATAACGCTAGTACCTTTGTTGAACCCCTTTACTATCAAGGCCTTTGAATGTTTAGTCTTGCGTAGTGAGTGGTACTCATGCAATTTGAACCAGATTGCATTTCTGAAAGATAGAGCCGAAATACATTGCATCAATCCCCTTTGGCTTTGGGCAGCTCTCCCTCCCTCTCTCCTTTTGGCGTGTGTATTTTCTATTCACTATCATAGTTCCTTTATTGGTTTTCCACTTCTAAGACCTTTTTCTTTTGGTTAATGAACTCTATTGACAGCTGGAACACGAAAACTGCCACGTGGCAAAGGTAGTGCAGCTCCGGACAGATAGTTTGTCCTCCATGTAGATGTGTTAATCTTATTCCCCAATTTTTGTATTGGGTGGCAACAGCCATGTCCTTGCCTTGGCGAGTTCTGACAGATGGGAGATTCACAAAGCATTTTCAGATGCTTACTTGTTGGGAAGGCAAGGGCGCGCATCCCTCGGTGTATGTGTGCTAAAAGCACGAGCTTTCTTGATCTACAAATTAGTAACTTAACCATTCCTGAGAGAAAAAAATCCATTGGATTCATTTTTGTAGAACTAGTGCCATGGCGCTGTATAGAACAGTTAACTTTTACTGGTCGTATACAATGGCTTGTATGCTCATGATTCAATTTTCTTATATGAAATACAGCACATGCTCTTTGCTTTTTAAACGCTGTCTGGTTTAATATGAAAAGTCGGTTCAGCATCCGGATAAGGGTCAAATGTGTGAAAGATTCAAGTATATCTCTCTTGCTCGGCAGTAGGTCCTCTCATCTATACCTGAAGAGGATCTATTCTGTTAGTTGTACGACTGCTCGTTGAGTTCCCAGGAGATAAGAGTCCTGAATGGATGGAGAAGGACCAGGTCCAGACATCTTGGATGTTCATCATGGAGATGAATGGATAGCTGTAGGTGTTCTCAACAAAAAGTTTTTTCTGGTTGATCCATTCGATGCGTTTGTAGGTAGTTGTGCTATTTGAAGTGTCAAGTGACGTTCGGCGAGTCATGAACAAGAGGTTTGTTTACCGTGTTCATGTTGGTCGCCAGTTAGGAATCATGGAATCCTACTGATGGTTTATGCTGAGTAGGTGTATCCCCAAGTGACGTATGTTGGCATTCATGTTGATAATTGGATGGCATCGGAAGGTCTTGTTGAATACATTGGATAGCAATTCTGCCTTGCATTTTAAAAGTTGAATATTGTGCATTTTTCTTAATACGTTCCAAGAGGTTTTGCTCATGATCATTCCTGATGGTCCTGGCAGGTGGTCACTTGTGTCCGCCTTGTATGCGACTTTGCTGCATCTTGACGAGCTTGGACAGATGCATGTATTCTGGTGCATTGATAGAGTCAAATTCCAAGACTTAGAAAAGATAAAGATATTGCCATCCATTGTCAAATGCTGAACAAATTTCAGCAGCTTATATGTTGGGGTTCACATTGCTTTCAAAGAACGGGTGTGGCGTACTTGGTCCTTACCTGTATGGTCCTTTGTCAGCCGAGAACTGCAGGTCATGCCAATGTCTTTTGCAGCAAGAAAGCAATATCTTACTGCTATCTTTTGAAGCCCTGCAAAAGAACTAATAGCTGGTTGGTGGGTTATCTTCTATTGAATTTTGAAAAACTAATTTGGTTTAAGTTTGCATTTAGGACTCTAGATACAAGGGCATTACAATAGCCGTGTTGCTACTAAGAGCAAAGAAGCATGTCATATTCAATTACATTGTTCTTTTAAATTGAGAACATTTTCCCACTTTTCTTTAACAGTCATTTATGTGATACCGAGCAGTGGACTCAGCCTGACCCGATAAATTCTTGGGTCCAGTGGACCTAGGCATTTATGTGATACCTAGAAGTATGACCTGTGTCTCCACGATAATTTCTTCTTGAGGAATTGGGCTTTCCAATAAGAAAATTCATGTTAGGGTTTTTTCACTTTTTAGAAGCAAGCAAGTTATACGATAAGTCGATATAGTGAGGTAAATGCCTCTTTGTATTTCCCCATCCCATGTACTTTTTATTTTTTATTTTTGTAATATCTCCTTTCTGCAATAAATAAAAATTAGGGAGACCTAGCCTCCCCACGAGTTTGCACAGGAGAAGGGCAATCACCTGAAGCCGATCTAAGAGAGCATGTCTAAGCTTTGAGTGACTGGACATCAGATTTGTGTGGTTAGGTTTATGAAAAGTCACTTCAAACAATGATTTTTTGGGGTATACATGGGTCGTTTTTTTAGTTCATAGAAATCAAAATTCTGGGTTCGTGTTTGAAATTGTAGCCATGTGAATATGATTTACGTGGTTCAAACCTGTGCGTTGAACGTGGTTCAAACCTGTGCGTTGAACTTGTCGATCTGAAGTACGAGTTCTTATGAGGATGAAAAACTCAATGGGGGGGAATTTTCTGAATTTTGCAGTTTTGTGAATCCTCATATCGTATGCACGTCCAAGAAAGCCAAAGAGATCAAGCATACGTAAAGTTAGAATAAAAAACTAAAACAAGCTGATTTCGCAAATATGATTGCACAAATATTGCACCTGAATCCTGCTGTATATATATATATATATATATATATATATATATATATATATATATATATATATATATATATATATAACTTGCGTGGTGCATTTACTTATTGAAACTCACAATTTACTTTTAATTTTAAAAAGGGAATATCACGATCCATCGAAGTCACTTCCTGCTGGGCTCTTCCCTGTCCCGTTCTCTCTCTCTCTCTCTCTCTTTGAGAGATTTGGATTTAACCATTGATGTTTCTTGGATACATGATCATGGACTTCATTTTCTGTTTATAATAACAAAATCTTGGTTGTACACGGATCATAGGCAAATTGTATATATATATGGAATGTATGGGCAAAGGGAGAAGGATAATTTTGTACTAAAATTCGAGCAACAGATGCAAATACTATTCTGCGTTTTCACATTAGTGCTCAATAATGAAGCTGTTTTGGTGCTTTTCATTTTATTACTATCTCTTCCTTGTTATTGGCTGTTTCTATTTGTGGCAATATAACACATAAGCTTGTAAATGTTTTGTGGTCCTTGATTAATTTAACAGTTAAAGAGAAGGCCAAACATCCTAAATATTCATGATATATATGGATAAGTTATTTGGAATTTTGGACAAGCTGGTTTTTTCGTTGTTGATGATTGGATCCCTTGTTTTGTTCTTCAAGAACGATTTTCATGTATTCGATCTTATCCAAGTATATGTAGACATAAATAGTTTACATTTTGAGTTTGATCCAGCCTCTATTCATTGTTGATTTTACATAGGTAAATTAGTGTTTGGACATGTTTTAGTTTTGCATGGTTTTTGTTATGGATGGTTTTAAACTAGTTTTTTGTATTTGAAGAAAGCATGCATGTTGATGACAGAAAATAGGTGCAAACAAAACCTCCATTTTTATCTCTCTTATTCACCTCATTTACCTATTTCACTTTGTTTTATACTCTGCTGCAATTGTCAATAACTAAATGATAATATTGATTAGATGATAATCTTGCTAGTTTGTTTTTTCTCCAACAAACATGCATTTCGTGAGACGCTACATTTTCATACTTATTGCACTTTCTGTTTTTATTGACTTACAGAAAGTATTGTTAGGACAGGTTCATTTGGGGATGACCCAACATATATCAATTGATTCATAATTGTATATATAACTCGCTTTATGTGGTTATTGCCACTCCAATTATAATATGAGAATGAGACTCAAAATACAAACAAAGGGACTTGATAATGTGCTAGATACATGCTTATTACATATGACATATACATAAAAAATAGCAAAAAATATATGAAATAAATCTGCCAGATATATGCTTGAGATAAAGAAAATGAGACAAATGCAAGAGGTTATCATGCATTTCCAACAGGTATTGGGATCTAACATCTTTTATGGGCCCAACACACAACAGAAAAATAGTTATGGAATTAGGATTCCAAAAAGTCAAACACAAAATGAACTTGGAAGAAGGAAAATAATTCCTCTTCTGCCCTATCTAGGAAAATGATTTTGGAATTCTTGGTTCCAAAATTATTTTTCTGGGCCCTCAAATGAGCCTTTAGTTATTCTCATTTCTAATCATTTTGAATTCCTTTGTTCATTTAGTTTGTTTTGTATGAATGCTAGGGGGGCACCTTTGGAATTTCAATTTTTTTTTTTTTACTTGTAGAATGACTTTATAGGCTGCTGAAATTCTTTCAAGAATGTGGACCCTCAAAAATTTTAACAAAAATGCAATATCCAAAGGAGACATTGCTTGTTATGCCCTTCCACCTGCAAAATGATTAAGGCATTATGCTCTTTCACCATCTTAGGTGAAAGGACATGAGAAACAACCTGCTTGGAACAATACCCCGCCTAGGAATTTGATGAAATTAGAATTTCACTGGTTCACAAAATAATTTGTAAAAATTGTATTAAAAAGTTAGAAACTATTTCATTTAGTTCCTTAATGCAATTGCAGAACAGTAACCACATTTTAGGATTTTCCTGAAAGAACTCCAAATGACCCCCATCCCCTTTGTCTTGCTTTTTTTTTGAGCATGCACTCCAACTCCACTGTAGAGGAGCACGACTCTCTTTCAGTTTGTGCGTGTTAAATCAGTGTTGACAGTGCTGTGGTGAGGACGTTAAGCAGTCTGCTTCCTTTCCCAAGTATATCCTCTTCTCTTGTTCTCCTATTTTCTGTAGAATATGGTTGCAGTGATTGAATGACATCCATTAACAAAAAATCTTTCAGCCCCGGCCCTAATTCAACTCATTTTGATCTCTCCCCTCCCCAATCAACTCTCTTCAGTTGTCTTTCCCCCAAGTACAACCAACTCTAAGGTCTCTCTCTCTCTCTAGGCGAGGGCTGCGTGATACCTGGACCGTGCGGCTGCTGCATTGTTGAGCATCTCTGCCTCTCTCAAGCGCATCCCCTTGCTCTCTTTCTTTATCATTCTCTCTATGATTGGAAATTTGGAATTTGCATGGTCTTTCATTTGTTTTGTTTTATTAGTCATTGCCTATGTGAATCTACTAATATGTTTCACTTTTGTGTATCTATGATGTGGTTTAGGTGATCCTATGAATATATTGTTAATATTTATTCTCATTATTGTTGATGAGACCAAGATTAAGAAGGGAAATTGTGCGAATAAAAATCTGATTTTGGAGATCAGTTCACCAATTTGTGAAATTTCGTGCCATATGCCATGTAATATGTAATTTCCTAAATAAGGGAATCAAGACTTAATAGTCAGTTCTTTTTTCTTTTAACTTTAGCAAAATACATGTTGTTCAGGCCCTTCACAAAAAAATTCCTAGCTTTGCACTTGTTTGTACCTATCGGGTCCCTTTAGCTCTTTTTTTCTTTCTTTTAGGTTAGACTCGTTAGATAATAGTCTAGGTTAGCAGAAGGTTTAAAATTTCTGTTCAAGAAAATTATGTAAGATATTTGATTCTTTTAATCTTTGAGTTCTTTGTTTTCCTTTATGTTTATTTTCATATTTCCTTACCATGACTTATATTTCTCTCTGCTGAAACTTTTTCATTCTGGTTTTATATGAATGATCACATGAACAACTCATTCAGGTTCAAGTGAATTTCTTTCTTTTTCTCGATTTGTATTAACTGATCAAATTTGATCAAATATTTGAAGGAAATGGGAGACGATGCCCAGTTACGTACGTGGATCTCTGAGAAGCTATTCTCACTCTTGGGCTCCTCGCAGCCAGCAGCAATCACCTTCATTATTGGAATTGGTAGGCGAAAACCATTTTATTTTTGAGCTCATGTTTGAAAGAACTTTTCTTTAATTATTCTCTCCTTCATGAAATTTAATTTCGATTTTGGAATTGGGGCATATTTCTAATTCCCTGATGTATATACTCCTGCAGCAAAAAATTTACTTCACCAACTAATGTGGTTCAGAAACTTATTGAGAATGGCTTCTCATCATCAATAGAGACACACATTTGCTGAAGAGATCTATTATAAAGTTCCACATAAGGCTGATGGTTTAAAGGTAAGATTCGATTTCATGTTGTTGTTTGCCAATCAGTATTTTAATTTTTCAGTAACTTGACCATCTGTATTTCTATGTAAATAGGTATGGGTACAGGTGTGGGACACTTTTAAAATTTTTTGGGGTATACACACACACACACATATAAAGCAAAAAAAAGATTTTAATAAAAAAAAACAATATGAAAAGTTCTATTAAAAAAACTAAGTCTTCAGAAAAATCGCCTATCGTTAGAAAATCTTGCCAAAAAATCTTGCTGAACTGGTGGAGTTAGACCACAATGAACACAAACAACCTGCTACTTTCTGCCAAGGGCTCTTCATTTCCATCATATATACATGATTGTTTTAAAAAAAAACTTATTTAATGGACAAACATGAACTTTGTCAACTTTGACTGCATCTAGAAAATGATGGGTACGGCCATGGGTGTGTTGACCACACCTGACATAGGTTTAACCATGTTCTGGCCGTGTCCATGGTGTGACAGTACAAGGGCATACCCGTGTCAGCACGGGTACCTCGCCCAGATAAAGGTACCTGTGTAACATAGTTGTGGTTTTATTTTTGTCATTGTTTGCATGATGAAATGGTTTTTCTATGTACAGCTATTATGAAGAAACCTTTATTGCTATGTGACACCATTTCAATAGTCTGCGCATACACGTATAAGAAATGACATGCAATATAATATCTTGTTTTCTTTTTTCTGTTTCCTGGTTTGTTGAACTGCCACTATGACCTGGGAGGTTAGGATATTGATGATTGTAATCCACGCAAAAGATAATCATCCAGGCTTGATGACAAGAACACAACATTTTCCTACGTATTTCCATAACCAATACAGGGATTGGTATTGCAAACTGGTCATTTCAAGATTTTGTGGTATTGACAACATCCATGAACCAGCCTTCACCGCTGTTTCGTCCTCCACCATGCCAAACATCACGTAATTGAGATCTCCTTAATGTGTTTTTTTCAAGACATATGGGTCTTCCATGAGCCGGTTTTGGTTTGACCATTAATTTTTTATCATCCGTTTAGTCTTCCCCTTGTTGTAAGGGTTCATCCATTTTGTTTGCTCATGTGCTTCTTGGTTTTATGGTTATAGGGGACTCTCTATGTAAGGGTTCATTCATTTTGTTTGCTCATGTGCTTCTTGGTTTTATGGTTATAGGGGACTCTATATTTATGTTTTTGACGATTGTGAATTAATGCCTCGCTCTCAAATCTAATTTATTTTGCTAGTTTATTTTGTAGACTTTGTTAGTGGAGAAAAAAAGGGGAGATAATGCATTGAGTTTTTTTTTTTAGCACACAATATTTGAGACATTTTGAAGGACGTGATTGGAATCAAGGTGGCTTTTCTCAACCCACAACACCTTTGCTTCAAGAAAAGGCAAAATTTATGTTTAATATTGTATGCTTACTGGATACTTTGTGTTTGTGACTAACAATGTGAAAGAAAGTTACTTCATGTATTGTCTTAGTTTTGATCAATGTTGTTAAAGTGATGAGGTGAAGCGAAGCACTGAGCCTGTAAAGCCAAGTGAAGTATGAAACATAAGCTTCAAGACACAAAAATCTGAAATACATAATATTCACAAAAATATTTTTAGAAATAGAAAAGGACAACTAAAATAAAAGTCAATCATTTGATTTCATTTTTAAAAGAACAAACACTTTAAGAAATTGAATGATGATAGTTAATTGGCAAACTTGCTCAAATAAATTATGAACTTTTTCCTTCCTAATCTTTTATTTATATGTATCATCTATGATTCTATATATATAACTATGTACTGCAGAGAATGAATTGTTCTGTGAAGCATTTAGTTGTGATGCATCCTGAATTTGAACTCCAACACAAAATATTTAATTAAATTATTATGATAAATGAAAAGGTCAACTTTTTTCAAATTTAAATATATTTCAATCTTCACTATATGGGTGGTTATGAGTTCATTTGCACATTTGTTTTGTCCAAACTGATAGGGTATATAAGTTATTATCTTTCACAAACGATTTACGAGTCCATGGTATGTCTCTCAGTCTATGTCACAAGTACCCGTATGCTACCAGGACGACACCGGTACCGGTACGGGGTTGGGTACGCCATAGGTGCGCGTCAACGCACCGGAGGTCATTTTTGACCTTTTTTGGACACGGTCAACTTTGACCGAGTCCAAATGTATCTTTTTTTAATTTTAACGATGTTTAGATTTTATCGTTTAAAACCATTTTAACGTTAAAAAAAATGAAAGCTCGAAAACCTTAAAACAGGTTTTCGTTTTAAGGGTTTTGTTCTCCTCTCAATGTGCGACGGCCGGCGACAGGTAGGGGCGGCGACCTACGACGAACGGCAAAAGCGAACGGCGACGGCAGGAGGCAAATGACGGTGATATATTTTTGTTTTTATCACTTTTTAGTTCATTTTCATCGGCTCCGTCCCTGCCTTCACCGCCGGCAACGACTGGTGACGGCAGACAGCATGGGAGATGATCTTATTTCTGTCACTGGTGATGACATTGCTTCTATCGCCAGCGTTTTTTTTGTCGACGCTATCAGACATCGCTGGGGCGATGATCTTATAGGATTTTGGGTGGTGTTTTTGTCTTCAATGTTCTTGAACGTGATGATCTTGATAGGCCGACAGCAAGATTGATAAAAGAACTCAGTCATATAATTCGTATTTTGGTATGCCTTGTCCAACAATGACCTATTCTTCTTTGGATGTAGGCCTTCCCACGTCATAGACCTATTCTAATCTTGATGTGACTGACGAGAATGAGAATTAACAAAGCTGATGTATTTTGAATGTTAATTATGCGATTGAGGAGAATGAGAATCAAGACTGATAAATTTTGAATTATGATTTATGAATATGTTATTATGTTTGTAATTTTGGATATATATAATGTGTCCAAATATGTTATTCTGTTTGAAATTTTTTGACATATATACATGTGTGTGTACGGCCGTACCCCCGTACCCAAATTTTTTAAAAAAGGTCTATACCTGTACCCGCACCTGTACCTATGTGACATAGCTCTCAGTGCATTAACTACAAAGAAATCCAAACTAGTGGAGATTACACTTTGAGCATAGCACATGATTTATCAGTGCAAGAAATGATACAATAGACAATACAAATTAGGACGAAGAAAAGATATGAGAAAAATATTACAATGTGACAAACAAAAAAAAAGTAAAAAAAATATTATAGTGTGACAAACAAATAACTCCCTAACTAGTCATAGACCTTCTAGTACGTAGATGACCTGCCCAACCTGTGTCACAGTAGGCAATAATCACTAGTAAAGACTTATTAGGATGCAATCTCTTTATGTCCTTCGATTCATATGAGAATTCTCTTTGCAGCCTCCTTACAACTAACTCTTGGATTATGCACATATTGAGAAATATGATTGATAGAAAAAAAACCAAATCAGGACAAATGAAGGTAAGCTATTGCGAAGCCCCTACCAAACTCCGAAAAGCACTTGTTGGCAATGGATCATATATCTCTTTGTTCAACTCATGTTCAAAATTTATGCTTATAAGTGTTTTTTAATAGGTCTGCAATTTTTCACGCCACATTTGTTAAGGACATCCATAACATATTTTCATTGTGTCAACACAATGGCATTTGCAGTTTTATCTACATGTATTCTCAAGAAAAATCTCAAGGGTCCCAAGTCCTTCATATGAAACTTCTCATGCAGTATGCACTTCGGTTCGTGAATGTGTTTTGCACTATTCCCTATGATGACAATGTCATCTACATATATACTAGTAAGATGGTTATTTCATATTTGTCATTATGAATGAAAACAAGGTAATTACATTGACTCCTCACAAAACCAAGTGACATGACCCGCTGTTAAGAGCATCAAACCAAGCACGAAAAGCTTGTTTGAGACCATATAGAGCCTTTTTAAGTCTTAGTATTATAGATAGAGAATCATCCTCATAATATCTAGGTGGATTCTCCATGTATACTTCCTTTTGAAGACTACCATGGAGGAAGGTGTGCCTTGTAATGCTCTATAGATATATTTGCCTCATGGTTTATTTTGTAGATCCATTAGCAACCAAGAGCATTCTTGTCAATAGGTCTTGAGACCACTTCACATGTACCACATTCATGTAAGCTGTGATTTCTACATTCATTACATTGACCCATTTCTAATCTTCACATGATTCTAGAAAAGACTTTAGTTCTCTACCACATTCAGGTTTGATGGATAAAACTGAAAATCATGAGAAAATGTTTTATATGAGACCCCACCTTTCAGGTTGATTATGTGCATAAGCTGATCTTCATTAAATAATAGTTGAGTTTCTATGATCTACTAAATCTTTATCGCCTTCTAAGACTTCTGGTAGAACTTAAGAGGTGTCATCATGTGTAGCAATTTCTAGAACTGAATTGTTGTGTTGTACACTCATTGACTTGCCATCACATGGTTTTCAAGTTGATTTTGTTCTCATAGAATAAGTCTGTGAAAGAAATTGAAATGGCTGGTTGCCACTGAAAACTATTTTATTTGAATTCTTTCACCATAGTTAGCATGAATAGTGGCAGCATCTTCGCCCGCTTCATTGTTTGTAAAAAGATGAGCTTGAATTTTTTGACATGGCCATAGTGAGGATTTGGCCGATCGAGAGCTGTGAGTTGTTTCATAGCTTGGATCCACCCTTCCTATTGTAAGGCCTCAAGAACATTTTTAGGCTTACTTGGAATAGAGGCAAGAAGACCATAGTGAGGATTTGGTTTCTCCATGCCATCTTTGGCTCGAGTCATCATTGGGTGAGAGTTGTTTATTCCTGGTTGAGCTTGTTTGGTCACTTGCTGCTGCTCTAGGTAACCAGCATGAGAAACTGGTTCTTGATATTTGTTGTCCACATTTGGAGCAAGTGGGTTAGTTCAGGGGCGGAACCAAAAATTTTTTCAGGGGCGGGCCAAACGGTCCAACGAATATATATATATATATATATATATATATATATATATATATATATATATACTCACATACTTTAGATAATATGTGCAAACCACAATATAATAGAAGTGAACATATGTCGTATATAATTGCCCATATCATGAACGTGAAGCACGACCTGTCCTACGACACATTTAATAATTGCTTGTGTCATTAGCACAAAGCGCGATCTGTCTTAAACAGGTAAAGTGCTCTAGTTCTATTACAGTGACGTAACTGTGAGCATAAGGTGGACGTACAAATATCACAACTCAAAATATAACAAACAAATACATCTATAAACTCCAAAACCAAAAAAATAAATGTTACTTACCTAAAACAAGCAGTTTTGTATTCTTTCTACGTAACACAATCAGTTTTTGTGTCTATTTTTATTGAAAATAGTTACATATCAGCATTCATTTACTTGCACAATAAAATGTAAACAAAAAGCACATCATTTATTATTGAAACTAAATAATGACTCAAATAAACATTAACATAAAACAAATACAACAAAATACTTTACCTATTGCAATTGTGATATACGACTTTTCAAAGATTATTTAAAATCATTTAAATCAATCTAAAAATAAAAATATATAAGCCTATATTTGCCATGGATAAGTATATAGTTACCACCATGTAAGTAGCTCTCGGGGTTCCTTCTCTTGGATCATATGAATTAAAGCTTTAGAAGTGCGCCAAAACAAGATTGAAGTGACAATTAGGTTTTGATTGCTTTCATCACTGCACGATGATCTTTTAGTCGTGAAAGAAGGTTTCACTGTATTGGCAAACATTCCAATTAATTCTATGCATAAAGCTTGCTCTATAGAAAAGCGTAGATACAAGAAAATTTCATCACTTTAATGTACAACAAATTTTTTTTGCCTAATTGGACTCTTCATCACACAATAATAACCAACATGGCAAGTTATGATGCTCCCATAATTGGCTTACTGTGTTGTTCGGTAACATATAAAAATTAAAGGCCATCCGAAAGTGACAACCATGTGATTGGGCTCCCACAGTCCCACTTAACCCATGATTGTCTACACCCACAGCCATTGAATTCAAGATAAGGAGTAGAACTATGCTTTACCATGTTCTCATATGCTGCTTTCCTTTAATGGATCTAGCTAGCAACCAAATGCTAAATCTCAATATATACACATATTTAGCAAGATTTACATTGTGTTGGTTCATAGTATCTTCAACATACAAACGATTCAGCTTCATCAATATATTTGCAAATCACCAATCAACCAATACATAAAGCCTGAGAAAAAAGTTTTTTTCATCTTTGGTAAACCCTGAGAATATTTTCAAGCATGAACCATTTATTATTTTCTTGCATGTCAAAAAAAGCATCATTAACAATTACCCTAAAAGCTTGAGCAATATAACAGAAGGGGTCTGGAAACAAAACGGAAGGCAGAGCCGCAGAGAAAACCCAACATGAATATTTTAATTGTATATACCCAAATAAAACTAAAAATGAACAGAGAAATAGACCAAAAAAAGCAAAACAATTTTATCCGCAATAATGACAAAAGAGTAGGCAACAATGAAAAAACAAGGCAATACCCAGTTTAGTGGCGGCAGGTGGGGCCGACGATCGCCTGCGTTGTGGACCAGGGCAGGAAGGGAGTCAGCGAGAGACTGCGAGAAAGAGGGTGGGGCCGCCGGCCGGCAATGGCCTGCGTGTGCGTGTGGACCAGAGAGGGAGGGAGCGGGCAAGAGACTCAGGGAGGGCGCGAGAAAGAGAGAGGGCGGCTGGGCGGGGCCACAGAAAGCGAGAGAGAGAGGGCGGGGCCGGCGACAGTAGATAGGGTCAAAGAGAGAGGGCGCGAGAGAGAGGAGAGGGAGAGGGTAGGGCGAGACGAGAGGGAGAGCCGAAGAGGGGAGGGCGAGATGAGAGGGAGAGGGTAGGGCGAGACGAGAGAGAGAGAGAGGGCCAGAGAGAAGGAGCGCTAGAGAGAGGGTAGGGCCAGAGAGAAGGGGGGCTCGGGCCAAACTAACATTTTTTGAATTTTTACATGATTTTTTTTTTTCTGTGGGCTGGGGTAGGGCCATGGCCCAAGAGGGCCCCACCTCCCTCCGCCCCTGGGTCAGTTGCTTCTTCTTCGTTAATGTTGTTTTGTTCAATAGAGGGTGTAAGTTACAATTTTTCATGATTTTTTGTGATTTATGAGAAGGAAGGTATCTCTACCACTACAAAGTTTGTAATGGACAATTCTTTGTCCCTTCCTAATGACTATGGAAATTCTGACAATATTGAACCTTGAGTATGTTTTTTTGCTACGGTTAAGTTCATCTATGTTCTTGAACTTCTAGATTCTACTGAAGAAACACTCTTTTTCTCATGAAGTTCTATTCACCATGGGAGTGCTTGATAACATGTTTCCTTTTTGTATATACATTTTTATGATGGCAGGCAGTTTTGATTAATTTTTATCTAGTTTTTTATTTATATCTCAGCCGATGTTTCTCTCAAGTGTACATTTGGGGGGAATTTCTTCACCTCACTTAAGTTGTTACTGAAGCTAGGAAAAAAAATTAAAGTTGAATTTCTCCTTTTTTGAGGAGATTTTAACGCTTTTTAATATATATATCCTCGTTGACGTTGTCTTTTTTTACTATTTCTTTTAAAATGTTAAATACGCAAAATATAGCCTGAAAGGTTTCACCTGTTTATCTTCCTAGGTGAGCAAGACTTTCCACTGTCCAGCAAAAGACCATGTCCATTTTCCATTGAAGGTGATGATGATTTTCCATTGACTTGAGCTTTTCTGAGCTGCTTGCCTCCCTCCATTCAGTCAGTCATCATTTATGAAAAATGGGAGAAAAAAACACCTTCAGTAGCTCATCATCAGATGTTTAAAGAGCTATCCAGATCTGTGTATTTTTGTCCCTTTTTATATTCTTGGTTGGTTGATTCGACCAAAAACTATTGTAATTTATTGTTCTCATTGTTACTAATATATGAGTGTGCACTTGTTATTTTTGTCCCTTTTTTGTTATTTGAATCTTTTTGGTGAGAACTGAGAAGTCGTCGTACCATCGATAGACCGACCTGACCCGGCCCGGCCCATCCCAGTCCGTCAGTTAACAAACGGGCCGGGCTGGGCCTGATTTTTGGTGGACAGACCCGGTACCCAGCCCGGCCTGGCCCGTTTGTTAATTGGGCCGAGCCCGGCCCGGCCGGATACCCACCCCTAGGTGTAACTGGAGCATCATTCTGCATTTGAGTGATAGAGTGAGCCCCATCAACTTTATTAAAGACGTCCTTATGATCTTTGGGGGCAGCGTCATTCCAATCTGTAAGACTAAAACTTCATGAGCAGCATTTGTAGATGGAAATAAAGCTCTTGGTTGTGTGAACGGAAAACGTGCCCGGAAATATTAATTAGCTCACTTGGAGGATGAAGACACACCTGTAGCCCTTATGAATGGAGTTGTAGCCAAGAAATACATATGGAAGTGATCGCAGTTCAAACTTATTTTTGGCATAGTCCCTTGGGGAAAGCATCGACTGCCAATGACTCTTAAGCATGAATAATCTGGTTACCACGTATAGATGCATTCAAATATGACTTCATTTTTAATGTAAGCATAGGAAGGTGGTTTATTAACCAAGCAGCCGTGAGAAAAGCATCAGCCCAATACCGTAGCGGAACGTGGGAGCAAAAGAGCATAGTCAATCCCAAGTCTACAATAGATCGATGACATCTTTCAGCCATTCCATTTTCAGCAGCAGTTTCAAGACAAGATTTTATATGAGAAATGCCATGATAATTCTCCTCCCTCATGCGTTTGTAAGACCTTCACTTGTTTCTCATATTGGCGCTGAACAAGGGTGTGAAAATTCACAAATATCTAGAAAAAATCTGATTTGTAGTGAAGTGGATATAACCATAGAAAGCGTGTAGCTTCATCTACAAAAACAACATGAAAACGACATTTTTGACTGGAATGAATAGTGCCGGCCCTCATAAATCACAATGGATTTTTTTTTTTAAAATAAAGTCTCGCAATGTTCTTCAACTAGCCAATAGAACAGTCGACACATTTTAGCAAGCTGGCAACTATCACAAACTGAAGCAAACTTAACATTATTCACCATAATCTTTTTTTTTTTTTCTTCTAGCTAAAACATGAACAACTTGATAGTGAGGATGGCCTAGGTATTTGATGCCAGACTCCTTTCTTTGTTGAACCAAACCGTCTAAAAAAAAAGCAATGCAAACTGATCATTACCTTCACATCTCCATCTTTGTTGAGTTTCTTCTTGTGTCAACAGCATAGAGACCTTCATCCCGACTGCTTGTTGCTATTATCTTGCCGTTCAGCTTGTCCTTCACCACAAATCCATTAGTCGAGAACTCAAAAAAAAAAAAAAGGTAAGGTTGAAGTAAGCTGACTTACTGATATTAAGTTCTTATTTATCTTAGGAACAACCAAAACATTGTCAAGATAGAGAGATGATTTTCCACTATTTATGCGAGCCGTGCCAATATCAAGACATTCACTATTTCTTATCATAATTTTATTGTGACCACAATATATTGAAAAAGTTTGTAAGACATGAGCAGCAGCTCCGGTATCTGGGAACCAGCACTGATCTTGACCATCAGCAACCTTGAGAGCAGCAAATATTTTAGGTGCTTTTCACCCTAAAAAAAACTGATTAAATCTATGCCAACATTTTAAGGCACTGTGATTTAATTTTCCACATATTTAACATGTAATGTCTTTCTCTTTGCCACGATTTGATGGTCCTTGATATTGTCCTTTGTTTTTGGACTGAGAAACTTGAACAAATCTTTCGTCCTTTTGAATTAAAATTTTGATTTATTTTATACCTATAATTTGACTATGTTTGAGTAAAAAAAAAAAAAAAGCGAGCCTGATTCATCTGAGTACATTCTCTTCTTTGGAGAAGAAGAACGACTTCAGGATAGGAAGGCGAATGGGGTCACAGCATAGTAGAAATAAACAACTCATATTCTGCCCCTGATCCTTTTAACAACCAGAAAACCTTACTGTTGTCCGCAATTGGGTTACCCATAACAGTGAGCTCATCGAACACTTTAAAGGTTCTGATATACTCAATTGCCAGGTCCTTTCTAACCGACTGCAGTTGCTGAGTAAGAACCATCTCTCTCTTTCACTCCAGATGTATGAGAAAAATGAATAAGCAAGGCATCCCATACCTCCTTCGATATGCCTATTCTAACAACCATCCCCAGGACTTCTTCTGAAAGAGTGCCAGCAATCCATTCATGAAGAAGTCGATCCGATCTCTTCCAAGCCAAAAAATTAGGATTGGATCTTTCTTTAATAGTTTCATCTTCCTTAGTGACTTGAACCACACCTCCTGGTGCCGAGAAGGTTCCATCAATAAAACCAGTCATTTCCTGACTTTCAATAAGTCCAAGCGTTTGTGTTTGCCACAGGAGGAAGCTTTGTTGACTCAACTTGATAGAAACAAAGTTGGCGACGTTGAGATTGTATGGGTGAGAATGGGTATTTGCAGACAGAGCAGGAAAAGATGAGGAGGCCATGAAATGGATATTTGCTCTGATACCATGCCAAAAACAGAGAGACAAGAGAAGAACAGATTTAACATGGTTCAGTGTAAGAGTCAGCTAAATACAAGAGAAGTTCCAAGCATTAACGCTATGGAGAACTGTGTTAATTCCTTATAATTTAGCCATCGTGATCAACTCGTGGATTTGGAGAATTGTTACAACAAGAAGGTTTTTACAGCGGAAAAATCTCCTTCCTTGGGCTAAAGATAATTCGCAGCGAGAATTTGAAATGTTTTTGACGCCTAGTCACACACATTATTAGAACACCGAAAGAACATTTGAAGCAGAAAAGTTGGAGTTCATTAACGTGTTAACATGAGCTTATAGGAGTTAATACATTAATTTGTTCCAGTGGGGTAAAGACGCTCCATTCTAAGAACTTGTTACATGCTCATGATATCTGTTGCATAAGATCGTTGAACAGAACGATTTCACTTCAATGGGAGTCAGATTGGACTCGGAAGCCTGAAATTTAGCAGTGCCCATGTATGTTCGAAATTCACCGCGCCTTTATTGTGAAAATCCATGACTACACGTTGTGAAAGCAAAAGACAAGACCTCGATCTTATGAAGGCAAAATTTTACGGGAGGGAAAGAATGAAGAGTGATTATTAATTTAGGTGGGGGCTGACGCGGCGCTTGAGATGAGGGGAGATGATGGAGATCAGTCCCCCCAGCGGCGGTCGCATCCTTGCCCGGTACGACATCTCGTCATATGGCGCCCAGTAGAAGTGTGCCCACCGCCGGAAAGCGTCGACAGTTCGCTCGCTCCGGCCACCAGAATCCCGCCGGAAGATCGCTGGGACGCCAAGAAACGGCGACGGCGATGCGGTCCTGCTCCGCCCACTCCACGGGGTTGATGGCAGGCTCAGGCGATCCGGCGTCGGCCTGCTGCGCGGCGTCCTGGCGGCTGCAGACGCGAATGAAAAGGACCGAGCGTTAAGAGGCGACACGAGCAGTGGATCGAGCGACCTCGGTTCGAATCTGTTTTCTGGACCGGTTTGGGCGAGACCCCGGGGCTTCTCGTCGACGCTTCCGCCTTTCTCGCTGCTGCGATTGTTGTTGGGCTCCGCGAGGGTGAGATGCCATGGCTTGAGGGGGTCGTGAGGCGGAACAGCGAAAGTGAACCGGAACGAACTGCCGAGTCGAGGAGTCGTGTCGTATCGATGGGAGGCGGTTCGGGAGAATGAGAAGGCAGGGTCTCGGCCGTCCTCGGCGGCTGCTGCAGCGCGGGCGTCTACTAAGGACAGGACCGACACGGCGCTGGCCGAGTCAACGAAGGGACGAAACCCCTGCGCCACATTGAAGAAGGGAGGAAAGGTCAAACGCTACATTATTAGCTAGGTTAGCGGACAGCATCACTACAGACGAGCAAAATGATGGAAATGCCCACGGACCTTCCAGAGGTAGGAGAAGAGCGAGGGTGGATCGATGATGAAGGCCCGGCCAAGCCTGCCCGGGTAGTAATCTCCCAATACGTTGAACGTGGAGACGACGATGTTCAAACACGCGGAAGCGGATTTGAAGCAGCCTCCTGCAATCCACCCCCAACAAACAAACAAAGAAGCTCTTCTGTCAAGTTAACTCCCATACATTGATACATATATAGTCTCAAAGCAACAACAACAGCAGCCTCGTTCTAAAGAAATTGGGGAATTCTCATTTCATTTTGATGACTACATTTCTGTTATAATTCAAACTGCATGGGTTAATTTAACATTTCTTTATTGTCGTGGGACGGACCATCTTTTCTTACAGCTGTAGAAGCATCTTAGCTTCCATTAATAAATGAAACATGTCGAAAGTCACGCTTGTCTTTGCAAGTTTATAAAAAAGGATATATGTATATATATATATTACGGAGAAAAGGTGGTGCCTTAATTAACCTAAGTGAGTTTTTTTCGAGATGATATTCTTGCGATTACCACAGGATTTACGGCCTTTGACGCCGGCGATAATATATGTTGGGAATGAAGGGCTTGGGACTCGAGAACTTATTCCTTGTTGCCGACAGCATATTCCTGCTTAGTTAATGTTTAGGGAGGGCAAAAGCTTGGGGAGTAATGATCACTTCCGCGATCTCAGTTTTGACCGCGACAGTGACAATCCATGACTCGCGTTACTGTCGACGCATAATAGGCCGAAGTAAACTAGAGAGCGGAAAAATATCAGATGTCCCACATGGCCGGCGGACGGAACCGACATGAGTTCCAAAACCTTCCTTGGAACCCAGACCAACTCGATCGACCTAATTAAACTGGACCCACCAGTTGACCCTGCCCTCCATTAGAAGCACGCGGTCCACGTACATGTCCAATTACACGTACACGAGAGAGAGAGGGAAAGTTTAGTTCCAGTGTCATGAATGGGGTCCGTGGGTTGCAGAGAAGATCGGCTTTTTGAGGACGACGGAAGATGAAGATGATTAATAAATGGGTGTGCAGAGAATATCATTTTGAAGACCAAGAAGGATATGCCATCAGTCATTAAACAGCTCTCTCTCTCTCAAAGAATTTTAATTTAGCCTGGTGCGTGCGACGCTGACCTGCATCGAGGAGAAGCACGAACTGTTGGACGTCTCTTGGCATTAAGGCGACGGCCACTTCCATCGTGAAAACGAGAAGCCGAATGTACCTATTATAGAAGATCATATGAAGAATGAAAATTAATTACCTTAACAATGAGCGAGATGAGTGCTCGCCAGCGAGAAAGACATCAGAAGTTGTGTGCGTGTTCGTGTGTAGGAAAGAGAGAGAGAAAGAGAGGGGGAGAGTTCTAACAGCTTCTGTGAGTGGAGCTTCTGGTACTCCTGCTTTAATCTGATAACCTGTTGTTTTTGCAGAGAACGTACATCAGAAGTAGTCAGTATCTGCGTAACGAACGTCAACGCTTGATGTTAGCAGGAGAGATTTTGTTGTCGACTCAAATGGAGTAGGGATTACCAGGACGGGCCGGGATTCGTCGTCGAGGCCCGCTACGTACGCCGCCCCTTCCGATATCTCCGCCGCGAACTCATCGGCTATCAACTGGTCTTTATTTCCATATATCGAAGAACAAGACATTAAGAACGAAGAGCCGAAAGAAAAAAAAAAACAGGCAAGTCTTTTTGCTCGAGTTGAATCCGTATCCAATTTTGCGGGCTCCTGCGGGGGAGACGTAAGAAAAATGGGAGAAAGAAAGAAAGAATACCTATCGCAATGTTATCTCTCCAGGCAAGACATGACCGCAATTGCTTGGCAGCCTTCTTCACGTTCCCTCCCTTGGCATTCAGGAACCGACTTATGCAGGCATCACTACAGAACTTCTCCTATCAGATATAACCGAATATTCAGACATAGGGAGAGACAAGCACAGAGAGAGAGAGAGAGAGATAGAGAGAGAGAACCTGCTTAAGCGTGAGGTTTCCTTGGTTGCGCAGGTGACGGAGGACTTGCTTGATCTTCTGTTTGGTTTCCCCCTCCTTCTCCTTCCTTCCCATGCTCCTTACCCCTTCTATTCTATTCACCACCGGGGGGGGGGGGGCCGCTGCCGTTGCTTTTTTGCCTCGTAACCTTCACCAGCCTGACTGCTCGCCAGAGAGAGGGAGAGAGAGAAAGAGACACGGCGTCACAAGAGTCGCAATGTCACCGCAAACTTGAATAGGTAAAAAGAAAGCCACAAATAAAGTACTGGAATTTATAATTTCTAGAAACACGTACCAAGAAAAAGCGAGGCAGGACTGACAGCACAGCCTTGCCACAATCTTGAGTAAGAACGGAGAGAAGGACACCGAAGTTCATAATTTCTAGTGCGAAGTCAGGTGCTGCTCCCACTTGTTGAATATATAGAAGCCTATCACCATTATATCTCCCAGTAGTAACTCATTCCTCTGATTTTAAGGGCCCACCGAACTTGTCTAACTCACTCTCTCGCTTCCCAAATAAGATAAAAGAAAGGATTTCTGGCATGCCCAGAGCACCATTTTCTTGTTGCTCTTCCGCTCGCTACTCCCCTCACCAACTCTCTTCCAAATTTGAATCCATTTCCCTCCCTTTCCCGTCGTCAGACTTTTGGGAAATGACGTGCCTGTCCCTTTCGTCCTCCCTCCATGACCACGCAGGACAGGATGCGAGCTGTGGACCCGTTCGTTTGATTAACGAGGGAAACAAAACCCCATTTTTCCTCCCACGAGTCCCACGCCTCTCGCTTGTGAGTGAAAAGGAAAAAGTTGAATGACGCCGCCGCATTTTTTCCCCTTTCAAAAAATCAGAGCGCGGGTGAGAACTGAGAAGCAGTCTGGATGGGTCGTTAATTTTAAAATGGTTATTATTAAAGTTAAATAAATTAGGTGAAAATAAATATAAAAAACTCCATTCCTATGCTACGAAAGAATAAACAATAATTGTCACAAAACAAAGCAATTGAAACGGATTCCTTACCAATTCGATTTGAATGGACAGCTAGCTAACTAAGTCGGGACCATCAGCTTTTGATTGCCCCTTTTCTACTTTTGCTGATGCAGTTGGCGCCGTATTCGTTTACGGGCCATCATGAACGTTAGGGTTAGGACCCACCCACACCGAGCCTTTTCTTTTTTTTCCATAACAGTAACAGCGCCTCTTCCCACTTCAGCCTCTACCTAAAGTACAGCCACTTCAAGTTTCAATTTGTTTTTTCTTCAGAGGGTGGTGTTTGGATGACGCCCTTCAAAACATGTTTATGAGAAAAAACGTGGTTTTTTTTAAGCTATGTTTCAAGGGGTGTTTGGGTGTCATTTAGGCAAAACCAGGTTTCTAAAGTGTTTGAATGCCATCAAAACTGGGATTTAAAGAAAACCTGATTTTGTAAAAGAGAGTAGAAAACTTGATCCCCTTATTCAAAGTCCAGGTTTTGAATGTGTCGCCCAAATAAAAAAGCCAAAGTTTCTAAAACTCATTAAAAAAACTTGGTTTTCATAAAACCTACTTTTTACAAAAAAAGGTTATAGGAGAGTATCATCTAAACGCCCCCGAAAACTTCCCGAAAACTTGGTTTTTTGTTTGGATGAGGTTTTTTTGCTTTCGAAACATGGTTTTTGTTTAGATGACAACAACTAGTTTTTGATAAAATCTCTAGAAAAAAAATTCAACTGAGTGCTGACCGTTAAATGATAGTTAAAATAATGTACACACTCAAACTTCGTTAAAAACCTGTAGGAATAATACAATTACAAGGTAACGATTGGACGAAATTACTACTTTGAACTATTTAACAACACGAATGAAATGAAAAATGAACTTTGCAAATAAAAAAAAAAAAAAAAGTAAATCGAAAACTAGTATCACAAAGCCACATCTTTAGGGGTAAAAAACATCTCTAATGCATGTAAATAGACGATATGGTTGCCAATTAGACAGATGCAGCGCCGACCAAGGCAACCACTAGGTAAAATAATTGACTTTACCATTTGCAACATGAGCATCTGTGTTCTTGAGCAAGAGACACATAATTTCAGAACATTTCACTAAATTCCACTTTGTTCAGCAAACAACTAATATGGGTCTGAATAATATTCTACCTAAATCTTTTATCAAAATAATCCGTGAGAAAAGTGTTCGCAACAAAAACTTTATCCTTTTCCATGTTCTTACTAGACAATTCTTTTTGTATACCTAATATCATCTCTACAACAAGGTGATACAAATTCATACTCTGTGTGGAATTCCCAGTTTAATTTCTCATAATTAATACACTTTATTTTCGTTTCCTGCATACTGAAAATAAATTCCATTTAAAAGTCACTAATAAAGTCAATATCTATTCAGATTTTGAGATAAATCAAGTTCAAATTCACTGTTCAGGACCTCAAGTCGCTCCACTTGGGACGTTAATCTTTGCCACCTCAGATATGACATTGAAGAAATGTACTTTAATTATTTTTGGGACTCAAATTGGCTGGATTGGTTTGGACATGGCTGAGCAAACGAAAATATATACTCGAGCGGTTCTGCGCAGGGGCGGAGCCAGGATTTCCTTCAGGGGCGGGCCGACAGTCCAACCTCTGAATCCGAGTAGGGCCAAATTGAATTCAAATCCAAAAAATACATAGTGCAATTAAAAAATTATATTTTTTTCAATATAATTTTTTTTTTGCCAGAGTGGGGCCATGGCCACTGTGAACATGCACATGCAGGCTATATATACACTATAGAATATCTTTGTTACAATCTGAACTCATTATACAACGGCCAACCTGTTTTATATGTGAATAATCTTTACTCATTTGGGTATAAACAGTTTGGGCTTGGTTTGGATCGAACATTTACTGGATCCAGCCTAACTGAATCTGTTCCGACTCGGATGAATTTCTGAAACTGAAACCCGACGGGCATAAAGTTCAATTTTTAACGGATATTGTCATATCTCCGAACAGTCTGAAATTTGGTCACTCAAACTTGAACTTTATAAAGCTAAATCTAGTTAGAACTCAGATCCAGTTCAGTTAAAGGAATTCCCACAAGAGGCGACAAGTTTCGGCTTCCGTTCTCATAAATCACTGACCCATGCTCCCTGGTTCAAGGATTAACTGGATGCCATCTGCTTATTTCTAAGACAGCCATTTCTTTTACCTTATTTAATTTCAAACTCGTCTACAGTTTAGAGTCTCACATTATAAGACGATTAACTTTATAAAAAGGCAAAGAAGATGCAGCGGTTACGAAGAAAGTAGAACAAAGATGGAACGAAAATAGAAAAATTAGAAATTCGAAAGTAAAGTCGAGAACGAAAGAGAGAGAGAGAGAGAGGTGCTTTTTCTTTTGCATCGAAAGACAAAGAGCACTGCCGTTGTGCGTCTTCACCACCAAGCCTGTCGCGTCTGGCGGGAAAAGAGATACAGGAGGGGAAGAAGATTTAACCCAGTGATAAGCTGGTGCTCATTTTTCTAAGCTTTAAAAATGGGATTTGCATCTACATAACACAAGCACAGGCAAACCCGAATATCTAATTTGATTTGCACGGTGGAGACAACACAACCCCGTCACTAATTCTGCATAGCAAACTGAACCGTTAAAAGGGGCCAAAACGCACGACCCTCATAAAAGTATCGGCCGATGTATGGCATCTATCCTCCAAATCCTCTAGCATTGAGCAATACGGGTCCTTAATTACTGGCCAATGTATTAACAAAAATAATAAGTTTTTGCCGTCAATGTTACTTATTTCAGGCTGATGCATTTTGGGAATTCCTTCACTTAGGCAAGCATACATGGCCTGTTCAATTTTTGTAGGTACATTTTCTAAACCGTTAAAGGTGACATATTGACATTATATACTCCATACAAACCCTACAGGATCCTCAGAAAAATGGAGAGAGGAAAGGGGTTTCATCACTTCATGTCTTTTTGAGGTGTGAATTATTTAACTTTGTCACTACCCAAATATATTTTGATCCTATTTATATATTTACAAAATTTGAGACAAAATGGTGCACAATATAGTGACATGAAGGATTTTTTTTTTTCCTAGAAAATGCACAAAAAAACTGTACCTTGTTCGGAGGAAGTTTTCATTATGATGATGTAGGGTCTCCACTTTGACAAGTAGGGGTGGGCATCCGCCGGTACCCGTTTTGGCGGCCCGGGCCAAGGCCCGCCAAGTTGGACTTAACCTGAGCTTGACCCAATTTAGCCTAGGGCCGGTTTTAATTTTAAAAAATTATATATATATATATATATATATATATATATATATATATATATATATATATATATATATATATATATATATATATATATATATATATATATATATATATATATATATATATATATATATATATATTCTTCATGGGCATGGGCTGGCTGTGATCATTTTCATGACCCGGGCCACGCCCAACCAGGGGGGCCGACGAACCCGACCCTATGTCTCAGTTTTTGGTTTGCTTATTATCCTTATTACCATTATATCATCAATTAGTGTTCGGGCATAGGGTATGTATTTTAGGAGGGATTCAACTAATCAAGGTATACCTTTCAACGGTCATTTCGAGATCGTACCACTTACATGGTCAATGTAAGCTGTACCAAGTAAGTCCACCCAATTTATCTAACTATGTTCTTTCATGCAACATGGTATGCATATTTTCCAAAGTGGTCTTTCAAAAACATTTTACGTATACATACATTATTTTTTACTGGAAATTGATCTATTCGACTACATTTTGTGAGGTCCGATCGGTCGGACTAGCTCTATTCTGACATATGTAGCTGGATCTCCTAAACTCCCTACTGATACTTGGCTTTGTTCCTCATTAATATTAGTGCATAGAAATAATTTAATTTTTGTCACATTCATTATGTTTTCACATATAGTTTATGTTATGTCATGGCTACAATATAGAAGATCACCATCCTACTCTCTCTCTCTCTCTCTCTCTCTATATATATATATATATATATATATATATATATATATATATATATATATAATTAGCACAATGTGGTACTAACTTGTCTTGCTTCAACAAATGTTTAGGCAGACGCTGGCCAGGGATGGGGGAACCGTATCATCCCGCAGGCTAGCTAGATGGTGTTGGTCTGGCCATCTTCCCAACTGGCTACTTACCAAAATTATTAATTTCCATGAAAGAAAAGAAAAATCTCCAAGCGTTGACCTTGCGAGGCCCCCAACTCAGCATTCAAACTTCTTCAAGATTCGCGCGTTTTTTGTGCCAATCTTGAGATGGCCTGCATAGACGTCCTCTCTCTAGCTTGTAGGGGTAAGTGATGAGAGAGCCAACCATACAAAAATACTGCAGGGTACCCTCCCTTACCACAGTGATGTACCATTATGTGGATTCATGGTCATGCCAAATAGTGGGTAGGACACACACCCTTTTGAACTGTGGTCCTGTCACAGTTTCTTTCAGTATACATATTACGGATTGGGCCACCAACCGCATGCAAACAAGAACTGTCATTCACTTGACGACTACTTTTTTCTCTCTTTTTTTATGTGTTTTTCGCCTCTTAGGGGTCGCTTTTCTATATCTTCCAACAAATCAAACACGTTACTCTCAGTGAGGCATTTTCAAACCAAACAATCTCCAAGCCCGGGGACTCCACAATGGAGTAGAATACATGTATATCCCTCTCGCCCAGGTGCCACAATATAGATCAGTTGGGGAGAGAGAGAGAGAGAGAGAGAGAGAGAGAGAGAGAGAGAGAGAGAGAGAGAGAGAGAGTTGGATACGAACCTTTTTTTAAGGTTCCAGCAGGACTACAACCAAAATTCAAATTTAAATGTTTGTGAAGCCAATCTCCTTTTCAACCAACCTCAAAATTTAAAATAGACTATTTTTTTTTCAAAGATTAGCATCAAAGGTCAAATCGTCCATCCAAGTAAAGTTATTTATATTGATTAGTAAGAGGACAACGTGGAGGTGCCAGGATAAAGAAAATCAAGTTTCAAATGTTGCTCAAGTTCTCTCATGTAGTCAGTCTCACTCTCATTATAAAAACATAAACCAACACTTAAAAGTCTTCATTGGACTTTCTTTAAATCATAAGCTTAGAATTTTATTCATTTAGATTGCCCATACTACCGTGTCTAAAAAGTAACTCAAGAAGTAACTTTTCTACTTAAATTTTTACTACACTTTTGTGGAAATGTTTTGGGCTTTGTCAGACATAATGTCCATTTCAAATAGACCACTTTATATGGTGGTCACATTTTACCCTCACTATAGTCTTTATTTAGTTGTTTGTGTGCAGTTTCATTGTGTCCAATCACAACTGTTCGATTCGAGGTGGTTTGAGATCATGGGATTTGCATTCATCGGATTTCATATCATGAGTTCTAAGCAAAAATATGCCAATGGTGGCACAAGAAGCTGAATCCTCTTCCTTTTTCATGCCTTAGGGGTCCAAGGTTGCTTCAAGACTTAGGTGAAGAGTAGTACACCTATTAACTAGAATGTCATGCATCCATTATTTATAGTATAGAAAAGTGCAACACCAACAACAATTGAACTAGTGACCATCCTTTCACTGACCTGCCAACCCGACCAACTATACTATGCCCCTTAGGGCAAATTCTAAGCAAATAGAAAAGTGCAACACCAATAGAAATTGAACTAGTTACCATCCTTTCATTGACCTGCCAACCCGACCAACTATACTATGCCCCTTAGGGCAAATTCTAAGCAAATGATATGAAATTTATTGTTTGAAAGCATAAAGAACTAGAATTATGAATTACAAATCCACAATATGCTAAATTAGCATGAATTCCTTTGTGTATGATCCACTATTAGCAACATCTTTATAGAATATGGTGCATCCTTCATCCTTGAGATAACTATTTTTGAAAATGCAAATAACCATATTCAACACCATCCACGAACTAAAATTTGAGCTTAACATGTTGGCCTAAGAGAATCTGCACCAATTTCCTTATTCTTATCAGAGAATTATGACATCAATAGAATTTTATGGAATGAACACACTTATAGATAGTTGATGTAATGATATGCATGGCACATGAAGAAAATTATGGCACAAACATTTTGAATGGTAAATGTATTGAAGCACATGCAACATGTTCCACCATCACTTGGGCTTCACTCCCACTGCCTTAAAACTTTTTACTTTTGCAGTAAACTAAAGATGGAGAGTTGTTTCTCTTGTATTGCACTTTATCCACTTTCCAACTTAAGCACATTGCATTTTTGGTAATGTGATTTCTTCATGAAATATATAAGTCGATACTTGGGTTTTAAAACCATTGAGGGTCATGCATCCTAAACACACTTTGCTTAATTTTTACACAATGATGATCAGCAAGGGTTGAACCCACTGAGAACAAGACAAAATGAATAGATTTCATAGTCTTAAAATTCAACTTGATTAATCCTGAAAGAGTAATTCTTCTACAAGAAAAATTATTCTAACAAAGAAAAGCCCTAAGTAAATCAAGTATGAGGACTTTGTGTTAATGCCATGATCTAAGGCATATTGGAGCACCAAATTCAAGTAATGAATATAACACAAAAATGAAATAAAGTTAGAAAATGATGCAAGCTAATCACAAAAATTTCTTCAAAGCACATCACAACTAATTAAACATGAACTAACTATCAAAATACTTATTGCACATCCCTACCTAATTTAAAAGACATGTAATATTTAAACTAATGTAACCATGAAATGGTGGGTCTATATAATGATTTAAATACAAATTAAGATTGAAAGATCAGAGAATACCTTTGAGGCCTAATGAGAGAAAATAAGATAACCTAATAAAAAGATTGAAGCACCCTTACATTATGTAGTCTTTAATTCAGGATGGATGCTGACTAAACTGTGGGAAAAAATAGCCATAAAAACTATATCAAATGGGATCCAATTTTGATGAAAATTGATATCTAAACAAGAATTCATTGTTTCAAAGTTTAGTTAAAATTTCATTGGAAAGTAGCTTCATTTCCCATTCAAAACTCAACAACTAAATCGATCAAAATTTGGCTTTCACAAAAATAAAATGAAGAACTTTTAAAAAGTGAAGTTTGTGTAATATAGCATGCACAATATAGGCACACTATCATAACAATATCTCAAATAATGGCTCAACCAAAATGCTAGCATCCATCCTAACATGACCAAAACATAAAATTAATCAAAACACAACATAATCAAACATCATAATTATTAAACCAACTCTAGCTGGCCATAACATAGCTAGAAACAAGAATGTAGATACCTTAATTCATGATGACTATGCATTTTAAATGGATTGACATGAAATGATCGAATAACCTCAAATGATGCTCTATATGATGAGGGATGACACTAGGCATATGATGAATGTGTGACATTCACTTTATACAAGCTATTTGCATGCTATACATAACTTATGCTATATGAATGCATATGCATGGATGGATGCTAATGCATGTATTTTTTGATGAATAATAGATGATGACATGTCATGTTTGGATGCATGTGATAAGATATGACTTGAGGATATGATGTGATGATGATTAAAGCAAGTTATATCAACGTGCAAGGAAACTCCATTGTAAAACTTTGCCTTAAAAGAATAACTGACATTACTGACATGGAGATCTCACATTAGTGAATTAAAGCATACACTAACAAGCAAGATACGATGTCAATGATTATCAAATAAATATTGATGACCAACCTAAGTTGTGACTAAAAGGCAGATCGTTACTAACATACCCAAAATACGTCAATAAAACATTGCCTTGTGCTATTGAAATGAAGGACCTACATCTTGTTGTGAGATTTCCACGTCAGTGAATTAAACATACGCTGACAGACCGGTTGCAATGTCAATGATAATGAAAAGTATGCTAACAATGTATTCTTTGCCAACATCTCTACAAGGCAAGATAGTAAACACAAAGCATTTCTAACAACTTTGTTCTGTTATCGGTAATAATGGTCTGTAGTGTCACCATCGTGCTCTCATCAGTGAAAACAAAGTTTTAATGATGTGTTTTCTTCTACCCATCAGTCAAAACTAGGCTTTTTTTGGTGGAAGTCTACATTCTTGACTTTGACTTGATCTTTCACTTCCTACATGAGTTTTAGCCATCTAAATACTCCATTGATGAAGCTAAAAGCTTCCTCTGCATTGCTCCTTTGCCTGATGTTGTCATACCACACAAACAGCTTGCTCATTGCATCACTTTTTGAAACTATCGATTCCCATAATGGCACATTAGTAGAAGTCCATGTTAGGAGTCCTTCTTGGTTTTAAAATATGAAAATAATGTCTGCATTTATTTGGATAGGCTCGCCGCTGGATGGCCAATGGCTTGGAGATATGTGTTTATGTCTTGGAGATAAAAAGTACCATCATTAGGAAAATTAAATTTCTGCATGACAAATGCACTTACACATTTTATGGAGCATTATATGAATGACACATTGTATAAATAAAAAGGAAAATATAAGGACGTAGTTGTGCAATCATGATTTACCCATGGCGACGACCCGATCTATGTTCCCTCTCCCTTCCACTCTCCATCTTTCCCTCACTCGTAGACCCTTAGCCATGGTGGCTGAGGGTTTATCTCTCTATCTCTCACAATTAAAAATGAGCACTAAGGTCCTCATTTTTGCATCAAGGAAGGAGGGCATCAGAGCCCTCATATTCCAACAAGAAAGGAAGGCTCCAAGCCCTCCAACATTCTCTAATTTTGCTCGAAAAAGAGCTTTGAAACCACTTTTACAACAATTGTAAGGGCCTTCAAACTCCACTCAGTGCTGGAAAATGAGGTTTTGATGCCACTTTGAAGAAGATGGTCTAAAACCCTCTGATTTTACCCATAACCAATGGGGCTTCAAAGCCTTTCTCAGTGTTGGAAAAGAGGGCTCCAGCCCTTGGATTGTATCACAGAGAAAGAGAGAGAATTGATGCCAACGGCATCATCTGGTGGGTAATTCTTGATGGGGCTCTACCGTCCATGGCCTTCCATGCGGATCTTTGATTTGTGCTAAAGGTCGGACCCCTAAGTCATCCAACTTGAAATCCGCCCACGGGTTTCAGGCCCTTTAATTATCTAAAAATCCATGGATTTCAAATTATGCATTTAATAACTATACAGATTTCTCAGTAGATCGGAGATCAGACCTAAGATCCATAGCTATTAAACAACTTCAAGAATTTAGCACTCTGACTGAATCAAGAAAATTATTCTCTCAATTGCTCTAGTAAGTCATTTATATCTAGGGCAGAAACTTTTCTTAAATCATAGTGCTTTAGTATACTATCAACTACAATAAGATTGAGCAAAATGCTTTTATGTTGTCTACAACCTGATACATTCACAATAGTGAGCATTGTACCTTGTTCCATAAAATTTTTTTTCATAAGTTGGAGATCAGTAATGGAAGTTGGAAGTTGCCTTCCCAATCTAGCTTTCCATACAATCCCTTGAACTAGTTATGCCTTTCGGTTGTATGAGGGAGCTGCCATAAGATCAATCAACGGTTATGAAGACAATTTTAACTGTAGAAGATTAGGAAAGTGAAATTTCATAATAATCATACTATTCTTGGTATACATCCACATAATCAAATGATGACAATGCTTCTTACTCCCCATGGCAAAGGAGAGAAGCCTGACTAAGATGTTTTAGGTAAATACTTCAAGGGTGTATATATATCAAGCTTGTATGAAAAGACATGAAAAAATAAAATTCAATACTAACTCTTGGACAGGTGAATCCTTTGAATATATGGCACATCATGGTAGGAAATAAAGGTTAACCTTTTCATGAGCCAGATCATGTCAATCAGACTAGATCACCTTGGAATCCCTTGGCATCTAATCAAGTTTAATTCGCTCATCTCCTTTGATAAGTGATCATGTCATAAAACTAGACAATTTCCATACTATTAAAAAAAAAAAGTCCTTTGTAAAATAAAGTTCCACATATAGAATAGAAAATGAGTGAATTCTTATTTAAATGAAATAAAAAACTAAAGTAGCCATTGTAGATAGAGAGAGACTGTGTAATAAATGCAAAAAGGAGTTTCAGCAAGGTAGGTGCTTTCACCACCTTCTAAGATTGCCAAAGATAGGATCTGATAGACAATAAGGAAAGTAACTGATTTGCCAACAAGAATGCATTATGTATGACATATTCTAATTGCTAGATTAAAATTGACAACTATAATTTTTATCTTGATGCTAAAGCCAAGCTTGTAATTTTTAAAAAATAATACTAAAGGGAATCAAACTTAAATCGAGAATGATATTCTTAAGTAACAGGCAGCCACAAGTTTTCTATAGATATAATAAAACATTGTAAAGCCAGTAAAATTGGGTCCTTTTTGGATTAGATTGCTATATTACATATGACATTATCTACATACAATTGGCACCAACAAAAACATATCTATTTAGCAAACACAAAAATGTATCATCTTCAAGAACGTCACAAGTAACAAACAAGAGGCAACCAAATTAAAGCTTGAGAGTTCAACTCATTGGAAATTTCAATACTCGTCAAGTCATTCAATGGCTCCAGAATGAAGGGGTTGTGGCCATAACTGAATCACTCTAATTGCAAAGCCTTTCCACATTATTCATTGCTTCATCAACACACACAAACAAATAAAAAACACGCCTAGAAAAGTGAAAGCGGAGGCCACAAATACAATCATTGCTCATGAGCCATGAGCACTGACGTGTGGGTCCCAGCGAGCAAGGAGATGAGGTAGAGAGAGACACAAGAGAGGGATGGGAAGGGGGAGAGAGAGAGAGAGAAGCCAAACTAGATACCTACAACTGTCACATCGTCTGCATCATGCTTGGGGCAGCCAAACCATTCGTTCAGGACAATAGTGATTGCTTCTATCGGCTATGAAAGAACCGCCAAAGTTTTGTGCCTACCCAAGTTTAGGTGACCATACATGTAGCCACTTTTCACTAAAAAGGCAACATCTAAAAGCAAAAGCAGAAAGAAATATTAGATCGTTAGAACCCACATATAATTTTGGTCGCCGTTAAAGAAAACAAGGCTGCAGAGAATAAATGCATGAGATGCAATTCATGCATGAACCAAAAGGTAGGAAGCAAATTCACAACTCACAGACCACATGTTTGGCACCATGTTGCTCATCTCAAGGACCTAAAACAACCTTCCTACAAATCAAGAAAGAATTAGGGGAGATGACTATATGAAAATGAAAAGTAGAGAAAGTCAATAATGAGAAGAGGAAGAGCAAGCAAGAGGTGCAACGAAAAGTGTGAAAAAGGAATTTCCAGTGCATGTTTTGAGTTCTCTAGCACTTTGAGAGACTCGCTAGAGAGTTCTCTTTGGCACTCCAAGGCCCTATTCCAAAACCGTTGTAATGGCACTCAAGTATCGGAGTTATTGTAATGGCACTCGAGCTCTAGTGACATACCACTGGCACATGAATAAAAGTTGTGAAAGCCCTTTTTGTTGGAAAATATCCTAGTAGGTCCAATTATGGCGTTGCTTTCTACGGTGCCAAAATTGTAACTGGTGATCCCCACGCAGAACTAGAGACGGCACCCACAATTGCGATCGACTGGAATTGCCAGAGCGAACATTACTTTTATTGCCACTATTGCATTGTTTTCTTGTAGTAAATGTCTTTGTTGTAATTTGTGATATGTAGAACCAGTATGAGAGTTGTTAGTTTTCTGTTCTTGTTAGTAATTGTTTAGTCCTGATTGGAGCTAGCTATCATATTATGCACTGCATTGGATTTGTAATTTGTTAATTTTTTGCTGAATCAGAAGTTAAGGTCCATTAGAAAAATGAATTTGATATGGCAAATTGTTGTATTTCCCAATGAAATTTTAACTCAACTTTAGCCTTTGTGTCTTATTTGATATGACTTTTATGGACTGTTTTGCCCTTCGGTTTTCAGAAACTACAAGTTCTAGACAGCATTAATTACAATTTGCTAGATAGGAAAGACGATATCTTTTAAAATATGGTTGGTTTTAACATTCTATTAAATGGGATGGTTTCTCTACTAGATCAGCTTCTCAAAGACTCTAATTTGCAAATTTGACACCAACAACCCCTACCCTAGGCAAACTATAACAACCTATCCAAAAATGTAGTGTGCATAATTTGAAGGGTGTCTCAGTGTTTTCTATAAGATTTCTTTGTGTGATTGTGTGGAGCAGGCAGGTAACTTCTAGTTAAGACTACAAAGTCAAGTTTGGAGTTAGAATTAGCTGATTTTATTATTTTAAATTTCATTTATGTGACAAAAGGTGAATTGTAGAGTACCATAGAGATTGTTTCATAGTTTATTAACTAACCTGGTTTTTGTGTTTTTGGGTTTGTGGCATATCTCGCTTAGCTTTGTGGGGCCCCATATACCCCGTCTAGGAAAGAGTCCTCAAACAATTGATAGATAGGAATTCCTTTAGTCTTAGGATTTTCATGGTTAGGGTTGCCTAATTTGGTGTGATTGCGTAAAATGATTGAGACACTTTGTTGAATATTTTTTTCATTTTGATTAATATATAAAGTTATATTTAGAGTTGAAATTCAAAAACTTAATCCCTTGTTCCTTGGTGGTTCAACTTGTACTCATCTCTGTAGTAGAGTTCAAAAAAATTTATTATTGGTGTGTTTTCTCAACTAGATTTGTGATGAATTTATATTTTCAAAAGGGTTTCATGCAAAACACTGGATCAGTCAGGAAGAGAGAAATCCAAAAGGCAAGGATTCAAGTATTGGAAGGTGTTTGCTCCTAAGAGAGAGACATCAAAAGCACATCAAGTCATAACTTTTCAAAGTGGAGGGGCTATGGATTCACACTTTAACTGGACAAGGTTTATGCTTTGTATCTTTTCATGTAGCTTAGGTTATGTAGATAGTTTATGTGTTTTTTTTTGTGTTTTTTTCTTTGTTTCTTGTTGTATATTCTATGTTGTCATCTTCTGGGCATTCAACAATGAGTACTTTTAGCATACAAGAGAAGGTGTTGAAGAAATTCAGAAACTGATGAAGGTTGTATGGAGTATTATGAACTACTTCATTAGGTTAGGTATTACTATTTCTTTCTCCTTGCCTTTTTCTATTCCTTATCACTTCTTCCATATAGTGTCTGGTCATAAGCATGGGGATGGAATTTATGGCGATTTTAGGCATGGAAAGGGGATGCATGATACCCAAAAGATGCTTTTCATGTTTGATTTTGCAAGCCTCAAAGAATTTAGGCTATCTAAAAATTGATTTATTGCATTCTATGGACTTTCTTTGAAGAGTTTGATATGTTTTAAAAGTTTTATGACCCACATGAAATTTTTCTTCAAAAAAAAAAGTGGTTGTTTAGATGGAATCTGAAGAGACAAGGTATGTGATTGTTTGATACCCATTGGCGACTACCTTTCATTATTTCCTACATAGAATTATAAAAAGTAGTACAAAAAAAAGTCATACATGTTAAAAATATGACATCAGGGTATATGTGCTTTTTCCTTTTTTTAAATCCTTAATTTGATGAATGAGATTTTGGCTTATGTACTACCCTTAGAATATGAGAAACCATATATGAACATTTTTCTGGTTGTCTTTGGGTCTTTTAGGTTTGAACAGTTAAGTTTGCAATTGTTCTTCACCTGATATCTTAGGGCTAACTATAAGAATGACCAACACAACTCTTGCTGCATGAACCTAGTAAAAAGTTGTGTAATAGGCTTGATATTGCACATAACAATACTGTGCACAACCACCAAATTTATGGGCCTTGTAGCTTTTAACTAGGGTAATTCAAAATGAAAATATGTTTTGTATAAATTTGAAGGGTAGGTTATATTTTTTACTTAAAATTTTAAAAAAAAATTGAGTTCAATAGATAAAAAATACACTACATGAAAGAAAAGGCAATTATATGGTGGACAGTGAAATAACAAATAAAACGTAGTTCATATTTGCTTTTCTGAAAAGGAAGTATAAATAAATACAAGTTTTTAAGTCAATTTTGACATAGACCTTGGTTATTGGTCACCAGCAAGGCTGATGTGGCATAAAAAATGGTAAGCCCTAGGACTTGTCCAATCCTAGGTGGACTCTTTGTTAACTAAATCCTATTAAGTTTATTTAGATAAATCATATTAAATAATGACTAACATAAATTATGACATATTTATATAGTATACATGTCATATGTCTTAGATGTTAATATATTAACATGTAATGCATGTGTCTTGTCATGTAGAGAGTCATTCTGCATTGTCATTCACATCTTATGGCATCTACGGTAATGGATCATGCATCTCATGGATGCACGTCCCAGCGTCATACATGTTTGCCATATGCACATCATGTAAATATATAGTCATACAGACATACACCCATACACCCTTGGTTCAAATAACACAACTAATGATCTCCCTATATGTCCAATAGTAAATAGAAGTCTATACTGAAGGAACTGCAAGAGCAAAATACCAGAACCAGATGTATATGATCGTATAGTAGTGTCATAGAAGATTCATGTAGTGCTTCCTTTAAACTTGGAACTAAAGAAAAAAGACTATCTAAGCTATTCAATTCTTAGAGAAAAAGGGCAGAGACATCCCTTTGCATGATATTGTACCTTCTGATTCCCAATCATTTGGAGGGTGTCCCTTACCTTGAACCTGAATGAAATGAAAATCTCCATAAGTTCTTAACAATCATATCTCGAGAGCTTTATTCATAAGTGGGCGGATCATTGATGCAACCAAATTCTGAGGACCAAGCCACTCTCAATAGTCCACCCACCTTGAGATGTCAAGCAAATTTTCATGTGAGGTCATTTTTTCCATCAATTACTAGCAATTTAATATGATCTTCTCCGGCTGAGGAATACCTACATCCAACTTTCTCATCCAATCAATCAATATTGCTTTGCACACGATGAGGCTACAAGAGCCCAACAACGTATCATTGTAAATTTCAGATCATTGCTAATGGAATTATAGGATAGGTCACTTTTTTCCCTGTTCGCTTGTCTAACTGCCCTTTCTCTAATCGCAGCTATGAAAACATTTTATAGGGAATAGAAGATTGTCAGCCTACTATAAAAGTTGCCCCAATATCACATGACACATTGTTAAGAGAAGTAACACAATTCAACACTATCAATGCAGGAATGTGGGGTTCTTCCCACAATTCAACACCATCAATGCAATCTCCTCCTGCAACCATGGGGGCTTCCTAGGTTACCTTTCTCCCCTTGCATACCCACAAAAAATAGAGGCTGGGGCAATGTGGTGCTTTTGTTGGTGTCTACTTCTCTCTACAACTAGTGAATTTTACTTGTTCTCCCTGCCAGCATGAGGATTCAGTCAAAACCTTCAGAGAGTTGAGCATACCTCTTTTTGTTGATGATGGTGTCCTTGTTGGATGGTCGAACAAGGCCCCAAAATCCCTAGGGTAGTCGACGATTTCTAGGGTTGCTTCCTCAAACAACGACTAGAATGGAAGGATGCCTTTGACATGAAGAGCAACCCTCTCTACGGCGATATCTTTGACTGCAAGAATAACCTTCTCTGCAGCCAGCCACACAATAAGCTTCCCTTGCCCACTGTCTCTGATCCTGATACAACATAGTATGGGTGCTAATGACCTTCCCTATTTTCTCAAAAAACTCGTCTTCCTCTTCCCTTTGATTACATTCTTCACAAGATTTGGAGCTTTTCCTTCTTTACCCTTTTTTCTATGTCCTTGGTTAGTGGTTTTGCTGCACTCTTCCTTCTTCTAGTTTTATTAACATTTTTTTAATTACCTCAAGACTTGGTTGACCAACTGCATTCTCATATTCTTTGCTAGATCCAGCATACTTGGAGCCCATCATGGTCCAAGAAACTGCAATCTACTCCCTTCATTCCGGCTCAACCCAACCACAAATATCCTTGCTCCAACCTCTTAAATTCCTTTTTCATCTCCCACGGCAATGGCTTTGTGCTTGGCTAGATTATCCAAGATCAAACTCCCTTGGGATGGCATAACTCTTGGTAGCAATCTTTGCCCAAGTAGAAAAAGAACAGCCGTCACAGCCACAACCCGAAACTTGTGAGATTGCTGATGTATTCTTTATACTCCTTACGCTGATCAGGGCTCCAAGGATCATGACTTAGCACCCCATAGACCTCAGACCCTAGCTGCAGGAGTATGTAACCCTTAGGGATGTCGTCCAATGGCTGAAGGGGGCCATTGATGATCTTCATCTGTGATCTCTGCTGCTCCATGGCTCTGATACCAATTGTTAGCCTCTGCTAACAAGGATCACTGCTTTACAAGAGAGCTCAATAAACATGCACACACACTCCATCAGAATCCATGATCAGGGTTCTCGCTCATGAAAGGGCCATACACTCAATACAGTGATGATTCTCAACTTGGGCACTTTGACCTATTTATAAGCATTATTGAGTCAATCACATAAACTTGAGCTCCTATAGTGCTAAACGTTTCATATTTGCTAATAAGTTGGCCATAGTCCTTCCTTATAAAAGGAGTTAGGAAGAAGCACGAGCAACATGATGCCTTCTTCTACCTGTAGAAGTAAGGTGTCATGTTCTCCTTTTGCTTCTTCTAGTCTATGCTCTTTCTTCTTTTTTTTCTTCATTCTCCTGTCTTTGCATTCTTTCCATTCCATTTCATTCTTGCCTTGGTTTTCATTCTCTATGGATTTCTTCTCATTCATTGGTTTTCAATTTGTGTGTATGTTTCAATGTTGTATCTGACATCTAAGCTATATATTTTGCTCAACATGGGACAACATCGTGTGTTGTTCTCTTGTTTAGTATCCTACACATGTGATGAATCAGATCTTCACTTAATTGTATTTTTATTGCAAGTCTTCTTGATGTCACAAAAAATGCTCTTTAGTGTTTTGATTTTTATTATTGTATATTTACATATTCAAAAAGCCACAACATGGTGACAACCTTTCCTACTTCCCAGAAAAGGTCCCTCACTCAGTTGGCTAAATAAATGGGCATTATTGCTCCTAGATCGTAATCGATTTTCATATTATATAAATGATGTCTCTTTCATCTATGGATTTACATTCCAAACCAAATCTAAAGATTCTAAACAAATAGCAATTCAAATTCAGACTATTTTTCACAATAGGATACCTTTGTAGAAACAGTCCTGAACTTTGAGTAACTTAGACTCATCATTTTACACTATAGTGTCAGTTTCTTTGTCTGTAATAGCTCGTTTGAAAGGTCTCAGAATTTTGTTTACATGGCTAACTTTTCATCGAAGTACAATTTCTCTAAGATTCATTTCTATCTTTTATTATAACTTGTTCTCTACAATCTTCTATAGAAATATCTCGCACCTGACAATATTTTCAAATCTTTATGTATGCCTGCGAGTGTGTATGTAGTCTCAAAGGCTAGAAGGGTTTTCCTTTTGTCACGTAAGTAGGAGAAGATGGTGGCCTCAACTTTATTTAGCAATAACTAACAAGTGTTTTTATATTAGTTAACTTCTTATGCATCTATGTTTGCTTATTTAGATTGAAACTCTAATAATATGGAAGATCGAAGTTGGATCATAAGGAGAAGAGATGGTATAGAATATTTGCATGGTGTTAAGAATTTCTTTGATTTTGTGAGTGCAAATAATATCATAGTTAATAGAATAATGAAATGTCTATCTATAGAATGCAAGAATTTGAGGTTTTAGAAGGTACTTGATGCATTATATTGTATTGTTTATCATGGATTCATTCAATCATATATTTGGTGGTAATATCATGATGAATCAGTTTTGCCACCTGTGATAGCAATTGACCAACCATCCAATGCTCACTTTCAAAATATGCATGAAATGCTAGATGATATTTTTGACATGCATGAAGATGCATTAGCTTTAGCTAGGCTTATCAACCATGTTATCGAAGAAGGGGAAGACAATGACAATCATCTATTCTTGTGTGAAGGGCCTACGGTAGAATGGCATGTCATCAATCATTGCAATGGTGTTCCTTCCATGGTTCTTGTATGGGTCTTTGAGAACCTCTTGAGTATAATCCTCGATCAAGGGATCTTTATCAATGCAGCCTTGAATAATAAACTTGAGCAGTCTACAATCTTCTGTGTTGTAGCCCACAACATGATGAACTTTGCAGTACTTTTCTTTTCTTTTTCCCTTCATCTCGGGTAGGGGGGGGGGGATGGTTCTAATACACACGGTAAATGATAGAGGCATTCTGCAAGGAACACAAGAACCTCCTCCTTTTTCTACTCCAAGGCAGTGAATTTTCTGTCTTGCATCCAAGTTGGATTTCTCTCGCTGTTACAGTTGGACTATGGCATTTTCTTAATGTCTCTATTACTTTTGTAACCCTGCTAACTTGGCTGGCTACGCTGCACATTGGCCGAATTTTCATTTACAAAATGATCATGGAATGAGCTTTGTTTGATTTTCTGTAATCGTCCTTAGTTCTATTGTTTTTCTGTCACACATCTACTTGGAGATAGTCATTTTGTTATGGTTGTATCAATACGCTCAACCTTTTTAATTAGATCATAAATGTTTTTGTACTTGTGTTGTACAAGATGGTTGTGGATGTGTTCTTGGGACCCTCAAGAATCATGGTTAGGGTGTGCTCCTCTAGCATCGAGGTGCAAAGCTTTAGACTAAATGTTTGTCATCTCTGGATGTACTCTCTAGCCGATTCCCTGAACCCTTGGTGGAGGTTTATAGGGTATCCGATGGTCAGCACCACAGAAAGGTTGGGCTCATGTTTCTCAATAAATGTATTGACCACCTCATCAAAATCCCACATGTGGATCAATGGTCTCCAAGTGCCATTGTGCAGCCTCACCTTCTAAGCTCTAAGGGAAACAGATGAATAATGTTTTATTGTTGTCATGGAACTTTCAACATTCAGTGAAAAATATAGACAAATGTGTGTGTGGGTTTTTCATTCTCATGAATTTGCTGAACTTCCTTGGGGGTCCCTCAAGGTCCTCATCATCTTGCCCTTCACAGAAGTCCCACCTAGAGTTTTCCTTTGCTCTGAATTCGACATATTGTCTTATTCATTTCCTCAATACGAGACTGGAATAGACTTGCAATGAAATGGTGTGAACCTAGACCTGGCTTATCTTGCCTAGGTGGGTTCATGCTGAATGACATGGACTAGGCCTAGGTTGGGTTCATCCCTAGGTTGGGTTCATCCCTAGGTTGGGTGTAGGTTTACTAGGCTTAAGCCTGGGTGCAATTTTTGAAAACCTTGGTTCAGTGAAAATGTGAGGTGGGCCGAGCATTGGCTCAAGCCTACTAGGTTCACATGAATGTATGTGAAATGCTAACTTAGTTTCACATGGCTCCTAAGTTAGGTTTTATGGAAAATATATGCATAATGGCAAATGACCATATGTGACAAGTGTAAGATAAAAATAAGGCATCCTGTGAGAAAAATGACTTCATTTGCCCCTCCAAAACTCAAAAAATCAATTTTTATGGGTAGTTTGATGGCCATTTTATGAAGCTTGGGCAAGGGTAAATTGGAAACTTTTGATTCAGGCCATGTTTATCTAATCTGGAGCTGAAAAAAAATCCTTGAAGTTGTTCATCGCGACCATGTCAAGAAACGAGAAATTGATATCCGGATTGATCGGAATTGAGCTTGAAAGATTGAGTTACACTGAACCTAAGTGTTCAAACCTTAGTAAATTTGTAAAATAGAAATTGAGCTAAAATTTGGTTGAATGAACTAAATAATATGATCCTAGCTCGACATGAGCTGACATGGTGCAGATTGTGAGACTTATAACTTGGTTCTACTAGTGCTGGTGGGAGAGTGTCACTTTGATTTTAGGACAAAGATCTATAACTCAAATCTGGATTCCGAAGCTGAATCTAAATGAACAAATACTCTATATGCACTGAGGAGAGTTTATATTTATCTCAATTTGGATTGACATGGATATGGTGCACCAAATTGGCAGGTGCACGGTTTTACTAAGCTAATTGAGCTATGGTGAGTTGACTTTGGGCTGAGAAAACCCTAATGAGTTGACTTGAACCACTTCCTCATAACCTAGAAAAACTTTGTGGTACTGAAATTTCACAGTATTTTTATACTTACATCAACATGAGATACCTCAGTGCATGCATGCATGTATGTGTGTGTGCGAGCCAACATCTTCTTCAAATTTAGTTTACCAATTTCGATTAAAAAGTAGTTGAGACATGTACATGTCTATTCTTATTATAAAGAACAGAGTTGGAGTCTCTTTTCCAAGCATAGACAGATAATCTGACCATTATTTACTCATCCATTTCAATTCAGAGAATTTTCTTTCTGATGGTACATAAAGAGTTGTATGAAGGTACCAACTTAATTATTCATTTATTTATTTTTTACTTTTCATGAGATTTGGGTAGCTTTATTCTTATGAAGCTCCCCAATGTTTCAACTTGCACAAAAGAACTGGTAGAAATTCCCATGGCCGCTTTTTAAATATAAAGCATTCCCTTCCTTTAACTTTCCCTTTTTCTGAAATTTCTACCGTGTACATTAACTGCTACAAGAATCCCCTAGTGCTACCTAATACGTACTTTTTTCCCAATCTTTCACAAATATTCGAAAGAAAATAAGAAAAAGTCTTGCACATTATTTCCACAACTTATTGCATAAAGCTAAAGCAAAACAACAATAGAGATTAATATTGATATTAATATTATTGTTATGATGGTTGGGGGAACCAAGGTTGGGGTAGCTTTTTAGACTCTATGGAATCCTTTTTGCTGCATGCAATTGCAGGCTTTAGGTGAATGTTTTTAAAATTTTTCAGAACAAGTCAACCCTTGAAGGTGTTAAATGCTACTGCTCTTCTCCCAAAGCATATAAACGGTTTTCTATGATTGTGCTTGTGTCTTTCTTCCAGTTTCCAGGTACTCAAGATTCTATTTGAATTTACATCTCCTTTACATGGAATCTGAAATAAATTTCTTTAACACTTACTGGTCAATTGTATGTTTTTGGTTTATGAGCACATATTTAAATGTAACTTGCAAAAAAGGAAGAAAAAAAAACACATGCACATGCACATTATCTCCTCTCCCTTTCACCCATCCCTCGGTTTACATCCCATTTTTTTCTTTTTGACAAAATTTTATAATTAACTGCATTCAAATTTGAAGCTATTTCAACATTTAGGATGCTCATAAGAGATGGAAATTCGATTGATTATGGACGTGTATACAAGAGCATTTTTTTCCATCTTACTGTGGAGTGTGTAAACAAAGTGAATTGACTGTTTATTTTTCGTCTTGTGCTTGTCATACCACAGGCGGAACTCCTTCCATGGTTTAGGAAAGAGAAGCTGACCCCAAGTTCCAACCAGCTGATATAAGGTTGCGTGCTCTTCATCATCCAAGTCCACATTGTTTCCATGAAATGCCAGGACTTAGTGAAGTAAGAGTAGTTCAACTATTAAGCAAGAAGATAATTTATGAAGTATAAATACTGTCTTTTCTATTTTGGCTTAAGGTTCATTTAGTACCTGAAACTCAACATTCTAAAAACATATAATGTGTGGAGCACCATGATCTATGATCAGAACAACACCATATTAGAATCTAGGATATAGAGTAGCAGGATGGGAATCTAATCCATGGTTTTCACCTCAATCACTCGTCTCTAATCACCACTACATGATGCTTTTTCATCTAAATTATCTAACTAGTTTAATTGGTGAATATGGTAGATTGGCAATGGATTGCTAAACGTATTGGCAGATGACAAAGGCATGTATGATTACTTCTGGACTCAGGCTTTGATCTCCGATGAGATCATAGACACCATCCATAAGAACTACTACCCTCCTCTCACCACCCAGCAATATGACCTATGCCAGGAAGCACAAAATACAACATGGGGGCCTGTACAGAAACCAGAAAATGGATGGTGGAAGAAACTATTACATGGTGATGATAAGGCACCCATTACCTGAAGGTGGACTGGGACAAATGGGTAGACGAAGATGATGATGAAGTTGGTTTGTTATTCTTACCTGTTCTTGTCCTTCATTATTTGACTTAAGTTGAAAACCATGCCATTGATGTGTGGTTTTGAAACAAGAAACAACATTATTTTGGAGGGATGGATTTCTTGGTATGACTTTACAAACCTTAAGTGAGTGTTGGGAGGAGTTTTCTTTTTTATTTTTTTTTATCTCTACGAACTTTTTGTTTGATAAAATTGACACTATTCTGTAGAAATTTGGTGATCCTGTAGGCTTTGGGGATGGCATGGGTGATGCCCTTGATGAAAGTGATGATGAAGGAATTTTTATTGTCATCAGTTTTGCAGGTTTTTTAACCTTTAGATTGGTGTACCTTGTCAATGTAAAACACCACCATAGCATGTCTTGGTTGGTCTACTGCCATGAGTACATTGACAAGTCTGTTAGTTATGTGCATAGTTATGGTGTTGCCATATGAGATGCTAGTGATCTGATCTCTCTTCTTAGTTCATGTATTGATGATTGGGCAAAATTCTTGTGAGCCATTTATTTTCTCCACTTGATTTTTGCACCAATCATTCACATTTCAAAAAATATGCGGTTCTTGAGGTTGGAGACTGTGTCTTTGAGGTGCTTTCGACATCTATGAGTGGGGATGACTTTAGTAAGGTTCTATTTAGTGCTTTTTTTGTTGATTGAATACAAGAAAGTGCTAGATTACTTTGTTTCTGGTTATCCATTTTCTCTCATATTCTGTTGTAATCATAATTTTTATGGACTGTAGCTTCTATGAATTCATCCATTTTGTTCCAATTTGTCCCCTAAGTAGATTCCCCTTTTTGTTTAGGGCTCATCCATTCTTCTTTTTCTGTTATTTTTCTCTTTTAATACATCAAAAGAGCCATTGTGACATTAACATATAACTAATATCCACATGAACTGCACGTAATGATGCTAGAAATTTTTCTAATTTTTGGCTACTCTTTTGTCTATCAGCAATTCTGAAAATTGTATTCATGGTAATCTTATTTAAAGAATAGCACACTTTGAATACAGATTTTAAGGCCTGAAGTACGACAGTCAAGTAGCTGGTTAATTGATAGGAATTTTACTTTGATTCTTAAAAAAGGAAGTTGTTCTTAGATAATTCATTTTCATGAACAAGATATATTTGGAACAAAGTTGCAAACATTTGCTACTATATTCTAATTCTTATACATAATTTATAAATACAGTTTCTGCAGCAATCCTCTTCCTTTCTGTAGTTCGATTGAAGTACTATGAGCATGACGGACAAACACTTGATGATATACAAGCTGTCTGTCCATTGATTAATGTGCCTCTTCATAGTTGACATTAAAGATGAAGCTGTGGCATGTGCTCATGAGATGGGGTGTCTCATGCACCCTCTCTCCTATCATGTTCCCACAAATGCAACAAAAAACTCATGTACTTGGTTCTGTTGTATATCTACTTATGTCTGAAGATGTGAAGGTTTCTTCTGTATGTATTAAAGGGAAGACTTACATCAGCAAGGAAGTTCATGTTGATTATGAAAACATCATCAATCCTGCAGGAAACTCTCAGCCAAGATGTTCTTCTGGAAAGATAGATATGTCTATGTCTGAGCAACCATCTTCTAAAGAAGAGGCTTCATCCTATTCTTCATAGAAATTTTTCAGATAATGAAGTAGTTGGCTTTTTTCTAATTCTAGAACCAGAAATGTTTCTGCTTTCTGATAGTAAGGTCAAATGCACCAGCATTATCGTTCTGCTTATACTTTTGATGCTGGAATTCAATCTCCCAAAGTTCCCTGATGTATTCATGTCTATTGTTGACTGAGAGAGGGCATATAAAGTGGTCAAAATCTATTGTAGAAAACGGGTTCTATAATGCTATAACGTTAAGCACTTAGTAAGTGGAAGGCCTGATGTTATGATTGTTTCATATTCTAAGATATCTTTATCCAATACCTTTGGTTTGTTGACTGCATGAAGATCTGATTTGACAAGGTGGAAACTAGTTCTGAGTTGATCACTTAATCTACATTGTATAAATGCCACTGTGAACTACCCAATTCTTTACAGAACAACTTTTGATGCCAAACATTTTAGGAACTTCAGATCTGCATGTTAGCTAAAAACTCGTTACAAATGCTCTGCCTATATGGAAAATCACAGATCAACATGAAGGGCTTGGATGCAACTCAGGGCCCAGTTTATATGATTATTGCATGTGTGTTCAGAAAATAGGCACCATATGAGTATGAACCACCCAAGGGTCCTAAGCACCCCAAAATGGTCAGCTATGGCAGTTGTCCATGCTTTGGTCGCCAGAAGAAGGCTCAAGACCAATTTCAAAAGGGGAATTCCGAGTTGGATGACCAAGAAATATTCTTGCCAAAATGCACTTGAGTGTCATAATTTTATCTGCAATTTGCACCAGTCCTGATCACCTTAAGCTTAAAAACAAGAAGAGCTCTAGAAAGCACTTTCTATTTTCAGTTTTTATGAAGTCAGGGATAAACTTTGAGAAAAATTTGGGAACTTGAGGAGGCATGGGATGTGTTTGGCTGACAGCTGATGTTGTGCTTTTAGGATTTGGTGATGGTGACCTGGAGGAGAGAATGAGAGATATGCGGTATTTTGGCATTTGATTGAGTGTTTTACAGTTTATCTTGGTATTATAGTCACCTTTTATGATTGAAGAATGTTGACGGGTCTTTTACTGTATAGGTCCGGATCTGGTCCAGATCCGGTTTGTCCTAATTAGGACTACTTAAGTCTCTGTAAACCCTAATCTTTGAGTTAATGAAGTTTTGAAGAGAGAGAGTGTCTGGCTACTAGTGGGCGTCAGACCTCCTCACCCGTGGTTTTTCTTCCCTCGTGTTGAGGGTTTTCCACGTTACGTTGGTGTGCTTTCTTCTACCCTATTGCATACTTTAATTCTACATGGTATCAGAGCCGTGAAGTTCCAGCGTTTTTTTTTGTCTTGCTCGTGATTGGAGGAGGGATCTATTGGCACCCTTCATCGACCGACGGTGTTCCTCCTCACGCTCGACGCTCGCCCGACGGAGTCCGTCCCAACAGCGTCCTTCCCAACGGAGTCTTTCCCTGGTATCGGTACTGTTCACCGACCATCGCCCAACGTTGTGCCGTTAGTGTTTGCTGCACGTCGTGGACACAGTCATCGCCCGTCAAGTTCCGGCGACTTGCTCTCCGCCGCTTCCTTGCTGCTCTGCTCTTGACCTCAGCGACATCTGAAACTCTGTTGTTGTTTCCGTTGCTGCCTGAGCATCAGATTCTGGTGAAGTGTTCTCTGCCGCCGCCTGCTACTACTGCTGCCAACTCTGTTGCTGTTTCCGCTGACGCCTGAGGCTCTTTGCCGCCGCCTGAGCATCACCCGTCTCTGCCACTGGAATCTCCTGCGACTCAAGCGCTGTGAGGTTCTGGTCTGCCGTCGCCTAGTCTTTCGACGCTGAGAGCTCTGTTCATCGCCCTCTCTTACTGTTGTCGGGTCTAGCCGCTGTGCACCCTGACTGCGTCGTCCCTGCTTGCTGCTGTCCTTTGCTGCCGGTGTCAGCTTTGCTGCCGCCATTGTTCTCTGTGCTGCCGCCGCTGGTGTCCTCTTTGCTGTCGGTGCCATCTTTGCTGCCACCGTTTGTTCTTGGCAGCCACTTCTGACTTGTGATCATGGCCGACTCATCTTTTTCCTCCACCGTCCATACCGACGTACCTGATGTTGGGTCTACGCGGACTGACAATGTACCGGTTCAAGTTACCACCATACAACTCAATAAGGAGAACTATTTACGGTGGTCCACTGCGATTACTATGGGGATTGCTGGGAGAGGGCGCATTGCCTATGTGAATGGGAGAAAAGTTGAACCTGTAGAGGGAAGTATAGCTTGGGATACATGGTTTCTTGAAGACAATCAAGTGAAAATGTGGATTATAAATTCTGTTTTCTCAGATATTCAACCTCTCATTCTTCGCAAGAAGACTGCGATGGACATGTGGGCTATCCTGGAGCATATGTATGGTCAGAAGAAAAGGAAAGTTCGTGTGTACCAACTGATGAGGGATGTGTATTCCCTGCGTCAAGGGACTCGCTCTGTTGCTGAATTCTATGCCGCCTTAAAATCAAAGTGGGAGGATCTTGACTACCACTCTGATCTTACATGGAAGTGTCCTCAAGATCAAATGCAGTACATGACCAAGGAATGAGAAAATAGGGTTTCTTATCTGGCCTGAATGATGACTATGAAAATATAAAGAGTCAGATCCTTAACTCTGATGAATCCTTTAGCATTGAAGATGTGTATGCTCGCGTTGAAGCTGAAGAACAGAGAAAGCTGGTCTCCAGTGACCGGAAAGGGGAAGAACAGTCTGCCTTTGTCAGTCGTGCGTCTGTAGGATCCTCCCGTTCTTCCAGCAAATGTACTCACTGCAAGAAACTGGGTCATACGATAGATTTTTGTTGGGACTTGCATCCAGAGAAGAAGAATAGTAAGGGGCGGCCTTCTGCTAGTAAGCAGCGTGAATCTTCTGTCACAGGCCCTGGTGATAGGAAATGTTCTTTTTCCACAGAACAGCTTCGTGAGTTGCGAGCATATTTGAGCCAAGCTGATGAAGGTCAGACATCGAAATCAGATGATGTGAAGGGCAACCAGACATTAGTTGTTTCAGGGACAGAATGTACTTCTTATGTAGGGGAGTGGATTGTTGATAGTGGTGCCACTCATCACATGACTGGCAACCCCAAACTTTTTCATGACTACAAGCTTTCTTCGGGAAAGGAACGTGTATCACTTGCCGATGGTTCCTTTACCTCTGTGGCAGGAAAATGGAGTCTTTCCTTGTTGAATAATTTTTTAGTGCATGATGCCTTGCATGTTTCACATCTTCCCCTAAATCTGTTATCTGTTAGTAAGATTACCAAGGAACTGAAGTGTGAACTTATATTTTCTGAACAACATTGTGTTTTGCAGGACTTGGTGACAGGGAAGAGGATTGGGATTGGTTTGGCGTCTGATGGTCTTTATCGGCTCCCTATACGTGTTGCCACAGCCTTGATGTCAGCAGTCAGTAGGACAGAGAAGACGAAGGAAGAGTGTCGTCAGTTGTTTTTGTTTTGGCATGAATGTCTTGGTCATCTCCCTTTTGGGATGTTGAAACAATTGTTCCCTGAGTTATGTTCCAGTTTAAACATTTCCATGTTATCTTGTGATGTGTGTCAGTTTGCGAAGCATGTTAGAGCTTCGTATCCCATTTCAAACAGTCGTGCTAATAAAGCTTTCTCCTTGGTTCATTCTGATGTGTGGGGGCCTTCAGGCATTCATTCTCGTGGTGGTTTTCAGTACTTTATTACTTTTACCGATGACTATTCGAGGTGCACTTTTGTTTACTTGCTAAAGGATCGTTGTGAGGTGCCTCACATTATTGAAACTTTCATTCTCCTTGTAGAAAATCAGTATGGAAATTCTGTCAAGACTTTTAGGTCTGACAATGCTCGTGAGTATATGTGTCTCAGTGTAGAGGAGTTCTTTCGTAAGAGGGGGATCATTCATGAGACATCATGTAGTTATACCCCTCCTCAAAATGGGGTGGCTGAGAGAAAAAATCGTCACCTTCTCAATATCACTAGAGCCATCTTATTCCAAAGAAATCTCCCAAAACACTATTGGGGTGATGCCCTTCTTACTAGTGCATACTTGATTAATCGTATGCCTAGTCGTGTCTTCAAAGGTCATACTCCTTACTCTATGCTTCCAGGAAATGGTCAGCCCTTTCATCTCCCTCTTCGGGTCTTTGGATGTGTTTGTTTCATTCATAACCACAGCCCGCATGTAAAGAAACTTGATCCCAAATCCATTAAGGGTATATTCCTTGGGTATTCGTCTACTCAGAAAGGGTACAAATGTCTTGATCCCACCACTGGCCGTGTTCATGTCACAAAAGATGTCACATTCTTGGAACATGTCTCCTACTTTGGTGCGAATCCTCTTCAGGGGGAGAATATGTCTAAGGAAGAGTATTATCCAACACAGAAAATTCAGTTTATAGACTTTATGGAATACAGGCGTGAAGAGACTCCTCATATCCAGGTGCTTGACAAGGATAAAGAGGATATATATGCTGAGGCACATGAACTGGGAAAGAAGGAGGAGGAAGTGGAGAAGGATGTCCCTCCTATGGTGACCGAACAAGAGGGTACTCGTATGTTTGGACAGGTGTATTCAAGAAGGAAAACTTGTGATGATAAGATGGTTGATAATGAAGAGGCTATACACTAAATCCCAATCCTACTTCTTCCTTGGATGATCCAAGTCATACTCAGAAGCAAACGGTTGAAAGAGACTTGCATTCGACTGAACAAGAAAGGAGGACCTTCCCATTGCTTTGAGAAAGGGTGTTAGGTCATGTACACAACATCCTATTGGTAACTTCGTATCATACTCTAGATTGAGCACTGACTATAAATGTTTTTTTATCCTCCTTGGCTGTTATTGTGATTCCCAGGAATGTTACAGAGGCTCAAGGAGACATTAAGTGGCCTCATGTGATGAAAGAAGAGATGGATGCCTTAGACAAAAATCAAACATGGGAGGTGGTTGATATTCCTGAAGCTGCTCACTTGGTTGGGTCAAAATGGATCTACACTGTGAAGTACAAACCAGATGGAAACATTGAGAGATACAAAGCACGTTTGGTGGCCAAGGGGTTCAGTCAGAAGTATGAGATCGACTACCTTGAGACTTTTGCCCCGGTTGCAAAAATGAAGACAGTTAGGGTTATTATTTCCTTGGCTGTGATGAAGGGCTGAGAGATGTGCCAACTTGATGTGAAGAATGCCTTTCTCAATGGAGATCTCGAAGAGGAGGTATATATGTGCATGCCACCAGGTTTTGAAAAACTTGGAAAATATTGCAAGTTGAAGAAGGCTTTGTATGGGCTAAAACAGTCTCCACGAGCATGGTTTGAACGTCTCAGACTGGTTATGAAAAAGCATGGCTACAAACAAGGAAATGGAGATCATACCTTGTTTGTAAAGAAGGTAACGAACAAAGTTGCCCTACTATTGGTTTATGTTGACGATATGATTGTTACAGGTGACGATAAGGAAGAGATAGCAAGATTAAAGGGTTTACTTTTTACTGAATTTGATCTAAAAGATCTCGGTAAGCTTAAGTATTTCCTTGGTATTGAAATTGCTAGATCAAGTACAACTTTTGTACTTAATCAACAGAAGTATACCTAGATCTACTAAAGGAGACAGGAAAGCTGGGGTGCAGACCAGCCTCTACTCCTATAGACGCTGGACATAAACTTGGTAGCAAAGATGGAGAACCGTTGGATGAGGAAAATATAGGGAGGTATCAGCGTCTAGTTGGAAAATTGATATACCTCACTCTGACTAGACCTGATATTACCTTTGCTGTAAATGTGATGAGTCAGTTCATGCATGCACCTACTGATGTACACCTGAAGGCTGTAGATAGAATTCTGTGCTACTTGAAGAGGAATCCAAGGAAGGGACTTCTATATGTGCAACAAAAGTCTGTTGAAGTTGAATGTTATTCTGATGCTGACTGGGCAGGCTGTGTTGACACGAGGAGATCGACAGATCGACGTCTGGATACTGCGTCTACTTGGGGGGAAATTTAGTGGTTTGGAGAAGTAAGAGACAGGATGTTTGTTCCCGCTCAAGTGTTGAGGCTGAATATAGGGCTGTGACTACTGGAGTTTCAGAATTGTTATGGCTGAAGATCTTACTTACAGACATTGGAATGGAGATTGAAGGGCCTATGAGAATGTACTGCGATAACAAGTCGGCTATTAATTTGGCTAACAATCCTGTTCTTCATGATCGAACGAAGCATGTGGAGATCGATCGTCACTTCATCAGAGAAAGAATTGATGCTAAGGAGTTGATACTTCCATACATGAAGTTTGAAGATCAAACTGCTGATGTCCTAACCAAGGTCCTAAGTGTAACTCCATTCGAGAACAATGTATCCAACTTGGGCATGTTTGATATGTATGCCCAACTTGAGGGGGAGTGTTGACGGGTCTTTTACTGTACGGGTCCGGATCTGGTCCAGATCCGGTTTGTCCTAATTAGGACTACTTAAGTCTCTGTAAACCCTAATCTTTGAGTTAATGAAGTTTTGAAGAGAGAGAGTGTCTGGCTGCTAGTGGGCGTCAGACCTCCTCACCCGTGGTTTTTCTTCCCTCGTGTTGAGGGTTTTCCACATTACGTTGGTGTGCTTTCTTCTACCCTATTGCATACTTTAATTCTACAAAGAACAAGGTCATTTCATTATCCAATGTTTATATGGAAACCTCTCTCTTGATGTTATAGTTACCTTCTATTATTGAAGAACAAGGTTAGTTTTTTCAATGTTTATGTGGACACCTCTCTCTTATACACACACACACACACACACACAATTTAGAGAACTTCTATCTCTTTCTCTCCCTTTATATGGAACAGTCGGGGTACCATTCCTAGAAGTGATTGCATGAAGTATTAGGAAATGGTCGCCCCTGGCCGTTCCTATATGTAATGTTAGAATGCAATTGAAAATTGAATTTTAAGGAAAACAAATGAAAAATAGGTTCTAATGAGCCTTCATTAGGAACGGTCTTGACCAGTCCTAAAAGTAATTAGAAACCCCACTTTTAGGAATGCTTTGGGAACGGTCGCTTGATCATTGCTAATTATTTTTTAGGAATGGCCACCCATTTTTTAGGAAATGGTTTCCAACCATTCCTAAAAATATATTTTGTTGTTGTGCAAGTCCAGCCGAAACCTCCTGCTCAGCTTCAAATCCTAACGTCCTTTGCTCATTCGAGCAAGCTTCAGCCAAGGCAACATAGACGACTTCATGGCTAACGCCCTGGAGCAAATGTCACCATCTAGTCCTTACATCGAGGCCACATCTCCTGTTTTACCTTGTTCTAGGCGTCCTCATCCATGCCAGATGACTTCAGCTACAACGATCTGATCCCTCATCTCAGCCACCTAGTTCTGGAATAGACGACTGCAGCAAGGCGGTCCTATCTCTTGCTTGAGAGATATCTGCTCCACCAAAATCAGGTGTCTTAGCCTCCAGCTCGGGATTCGCCTCGATCTCTCCACCGACTCAGGTCAGTATCCTCTTCGTGCAATTTATTTCTGATGGATTAAAAGTTCAAGGCTGAATGTTAAACAAGAACGGAATAAACTAATTTTGCCGAGCAGTCCCTATGAGGCCCACTACAGGTGTGGCCAGACCATCATCTCTATGGCCTGATTTGCAGCAGCCATAGTGATGTCGGTGCCACTTCCTATTGAGCTAAAATTAGGGGTTCAAACACCCGTGATCCTTAGCTCACCAACATGTGAATTCATGGGCATATCACTTATGCCATTTTCAATAGCAAGGTAGGCTGACCACTAGCTTATAAAATTTAGGTGGCAAGACGCCACAAACCGAACACTAACCAGGCCAATAGCCTTGGTCTGTGACAGTCCACCTTACCCAAATCCATGGTTCATATTTGAACCAACTTTGGCTAAGCCGATTCCAAATTTGGATAGGAATGGCAATACACTCACTTGGCCATTCTTCATACGTCATGGCAGTTTTGCTTAATTCCTGGGCTTCAAAATGGACAGCGTTGAATCAAGAGATTCCCAACCAAGGCTGGTGGGAGTGGGATCCACCCAAGTTGATGCCCCCATTGCAGTCCTAAAAACAGAATTCCTAGCATACTTCCCCTTTATTCTAGTTCTTAAGATGCTACGGCATTACATATGGCGATTTCAAACACAATCTTGCTGGAAAATGGTGAGCACTTTATACAAGTTTCTTCACATGAATGATGAATGAAAATGACCAACACATGTGGAGCAGGGTTTCTTGATTCAATTTAAAGATGATATCCAGCTGGGTCGCGATGTAAGATGTACGTGTCAAAAGCAAATGTGCATGCATTCTCATAATTCTTGCAACCAAACCAAAGCTCTATTTTGAAAACCTAGCGTTTTTAAACTCTGTCTTTCCCATAAAGAAAAATCTGATTCATGTGAAATTGTGAGGAGAAGGACACTCGCAAGAAAATGTACACATTCGTCTATGTGTTGAATGGTTTTGATGATGTATGCATAAAGAGAGACGAGTGAAGTATGAATGGTGTTTTTGCTCCAATAATGGGGAACGAATCGGACTCCATAATCTCACCAAACCAATTTCATCAAGAACTGGATCCACTCCAGCTATGAATGCAGTCCATCTTCTTAGTGGAAAGAGCAATTGAAACGAACTTATTTCAATATATGCAGTTCTGAAATTTTCAGAAATTTCTATGATTTTGAAAACCACCAATTAACAAAATGCCTAATCTAGTTGGTTTCCAAAAAGGGGAATCCCTATATCCAAAACAAACACTTTGGTTAGTAGTCTCAAAAGAAATTCAATTCTTACAAAGTGTACTTTCCAAAATCAATACGTATTTCCAAAAATCAAGCTATTTCTAAAATCCAGCCATTTGCAAAATCAAAAACTCAAAAATTGATCTTTCAAAGTGCTTCATCCTAAAGGAATTCACAAACAAGATTTTTCTTTTCAAAGAGAAAAATTCTCAAATCTCAATCCCTAAAATTTTCAAATGTTGGGTTTTGTGCAAACAAACTCATTTTTGCCTACTTTCTAGCCAAAATGAGTTAACATTTTATCAATACCTCACAACTTATCTTGGAACCCTATGAATTTCCAATTCTATGATTTTCAAAATCTAAGCTCATGGACCTTAATCCTAAAAGACTTTTTGATGTCAAGAATGGCCTTGGGGATGTCCTATATTTCCTATTTCCTTGGTGTACCAATGTCTATGTGAGATCCAATTAAGTTATGCATGGAGTGAAAGAGAGTGAAGTATGGATGTACATGTAGTTTATGAATGCATGCATGTACTCACTCCATAAATGTACCCACTGACCTTCGCCAAATCTAAGTGAATCAAATCGGACTCGCTACTATGACCAAGTCATATTGCGACAAAAACTTAACCATCTTATTTATTTTGATGCCAAAACACAAAATTTTGAAAATTACTCCAAGGCTAAAATTTTTAAAAATCAATTTCAAAATGATTTGATTTTCCTCAAAACCAAACTGAAATCAACTTTCAAATCCAAAATCTACTCAAAATCAAGCAAATTTTCAAGACACTGACCAAAGATCTTAAATCCAAATTCTAATTTTCCAAAATCAAGAAAATTGCTCCAAAAACTAAAGTTGGACTTCCAATTCCCAAGTTTTCAAGCTTCATTACAGGATCAAAACCAACCAAATAGTCAAGTTTCTCAGAAAAAAATGTCTCCAAAACTAGGTTAAAATTAATTCCAAATCTAAAGATATTTTCAAAAGAAAATCTGAATTGGTCTAGTTTGGAACATTCCAAGCCCAAAATTTCAATCTCTAAGATCCGATTCTCAAAAATTTCAGCTAGACTTCAACTATCCAATCCAACATTTCCAAATTCAGTTTTGGCTTCAAAATCAAATTTTGGTTTCAAGTTTCTCCAAAAAAAAAAAAAAAAATTCAATCAAGTTTCAAACCCAAAACCTAAACTATCTTCAAAATCCTAAAGTCTAGTCATTCATAGTTCAAATTTTTTACTTCAAAAATCCAATTAATTTTTAGTTCTCAAAATTACCAAATCCCTAGTTCTGTCCAAATTCCGAACTTTTCAATTCAAAATTATCAGGATTTAGTATTAGTTCGATAATCCTCAAAACAAACTCTAGATTTCTAAATTTCCTAAAATACAATTAAATCCAAGTCTTTGTTCAAAATGAACCCCAAAATTCAATCCATGCACAAACATATAAGAAAAATAGCTTGTCAAGTTTGAGAAAATCTATACCTTGAATCAATTACCTTTAGAGGTCGTTTGATGACCACAGGACACGCAGAACAGGACACGTGTGTCATGTTTAGTAAATTTCTTCATCAAACGTTGGACAGAGGACAGGGTGGACAGGACGGACGGCTGAAGGAAGGTATAAATAATTTTTCTGGTTCTGTTCCGAGCTAACCCTCGAAACAGACAGGACAGAACTTCTGTCGCCCCCCGACCCCAGCCCCAGCCCCGAGCCCTCGACCTCTGCCCCCATCTCCTTCTCCTCCACCTCCGCCTCCATCTCCCCTGCCTTTCTCCTCTTCTCCGCCCCCGACCTTACTTTCTCCTCCATCTCTGTCCTCGTCTATGCCCCCGAGCTGCCCTATTCCAATTTTTCTCTCAATTTTTCTCCATCTCCTCCGCCACCCGAGCTGCCCTAGACGTCACCCTGTAGCCCCTTCTTGTCTTCCTTGCCCCTCACGCTTCTTCACCCTCCTTCAACCTCTCGCCTCCTTCAAACGTGCTGGATTGAAGCTGCCCCTCGCCGTGCCAATCAAGCATTCTGCAACCTCTCAGCCCAGCAGCTCCTCAGCTTCCTCTTCCCCTCTCCTTAGCAGGAACGACAGCTCTCCGCAGCAGTGACTCTTCCGCATCTCTGTCGAGGTTAGGCGCAGGCTGCTTCAAGTACTTTGTAACAACATGAAGTTGGCTACCCTGCTTCAAAACTCTTGAATTCACAAGAATCTTTCAAAAATTTATGTAGTCAGTATGCATGGTTCCTCTTAAACTGAAAGATGAGACTTTATAGAGCATTAACATAGCCTTGTCACCCTATAGGCACAAACTAGATGTGAATAGGCATTTACCGCACGACCTTGACCAGGTCCCTTTCTCCAAGTGAGATGACCATATGGTATCGTTGTGAGTTGGATTCTCTCTGTTCCTCACTCCAAGTATATTCCATAAGCATTTTATGGTCATACAAGTCTTGGAATTTGAGCTTTTTCATGCAAAAAAAAGTTTCACAAACCTAGACACCAGAGCATTAGCACATGAAGCCCTCCACTGATTGGATGCTTCCTCATTTGGCCTTCTTACTGACATCTCAAAAAGGAGACTATAGCTCTTATGCCCATTGCCCCATACAAGGTGCTTTACTTTTGGGGAAACATATGCTAAATAAAGTCATTATGTCTTTCCCTTGCAGGGTAAGAAATGATTTTATCAACAAATATTCTCTATTTGTGACGAATTGCTGGAAGATATTTTATGATCCACAGCACCCTGAAGGAAGAGCAAGTTCTTCAACTACAGTGGTGACTGGTGACTATATTTACAAGTTTGCCTAGAGGAGCATGTGCTTCTCCTGCTAAGTTTTCACCAACTTTGACCTACCTCTAGCATCATGGAGTTGTATGTCTGGTTAGAGGAGCGTGTGCTTTCTCTGATAAATTTCCCACCAACTTAGCCCAATGTCTAGCATCATGGAGTTGTTCCATTGCTAGTTATGCCATAACTGGAAGTTTTTCCTGGCTTCAATATTGTACTGTATTTTGGATTCTTTTGGCTGAATTTTCGATCTTTGACTTCTGTTGTTAAGGCTTACACTGGTGTGGTTATGATATTAAAAGAGCTTTCTGTGGCAGCTGTTGCTGCCTTGGCCTCTATATATATCCTCTCTGCAAGGGGCTTTTCACATTTCCCTCTGTAATGATCAAAAGGGTTCTAGGTTTCGCAGTTCAGTCATATGTGTGATGGATATGGTCAATTTGATAATCTGTTCAACAGTACCTCTGTTATCATGTGTCTCACATCAAATTTACTACTTATGAGTGAACGAAGGCAAAAAAAAAAAAACTGCATGAACTCTTCATGTTTGAACAACTTTTTTGAAGTTGGCCATTTGCTCAAGCAAGCTCATGCACTTTTGGAAGGCATAAAACTGTGTGGCAGCAAAAATTATTTAGTGGCAGTTCAATGTCACCCTAGCTACAGGCGGGAGTGCTCAAAAGTTCTGCTTTTAAATAGCTGAGATGCTATGGGCCCTGTAGTTTTGCAACATCAGGTTTTGTCTGCTGGGTGCTAGACATACCACTACTTGTGGGGTATGAGGGTGGTAGCTTGTTGTTTGCTTGTCATTCTGTCTTCACCTTATACCACTGATTTTTCACATTTATGATTCATTAGTTATGATGGAATCTTTCCGTCACCCAAAGCTTTGAAAATACACCTTCCCTTTCCAACCTGTTTGCGTCGAACACCATATTCTGCCAATGTCTTGATGTCAGCTTGAACTTGTTCAAACCCATTTAACTGAGAAGCCAGTGATGTCTGGGTAAATCTTGTGCACAACTTGAAACCAGCAGTGCCTTCATGAGCTCTTCAGATTTTGATACGTTAGGTGATTCTAATATGCTCACCAGTTTGTTGGCATCAAATCTGATATTCTTGTTCCTTCTCCCCCACTTAAAGGAAAAAAAAAACGCTGGTCACATCATGAACAAAGATGTTAATTCGATTGGTACATGTGCCCTTGGGATCTGGAATCCAAATTCAGAAGAGTATCTCTTTCAAAAGACTGTCAACATCGATGATGAAGAGTGATGACCTAATTATGCTTGATTATTTTAATACTTTATGGTGATAACCTAATTACTTGTTTGTCTTTTTAATTTCTGAAATGCAGGAAACAGACGGTGATGCATCTCTTAAGTATTGCATGACTTCGATGAGAAGAGGACAGAAGACTAGTTATCTAGCAAGTTGTCATAATTGTTTTTGTTTTATGACTTACAAAATTGAATATTTTAAACAATTTGTATGAGACCATGGTGTTTTAGTTCATCAATGGTGGTGATAGAGGCGAATATGTCAATGTTGTACTTTGCTTTTACAGTCGATGTAATAATTCTTGTTTCATCTATCAGATGCTTTTGTAATTGTTCGATACTTGTTAATACTTGTTAACATTGATAGAGAAAATTGTGAGATGTCCGTTTTTGTACTATGGCATTCAAGAATAATGATTCATTTTATGTTTAATTGAAAGTCTTTCTTGCTTGAACTGTAAGTTCATTTGAAATACTTTCAGAACTGAGGTGAGGGCGCACGCTCTTCCAATGTGATGCGAATGCTTCTCCCTTTGTTTATTGGTGTTTTGTATTGCTTCCTGATAAAAGGCTTCTAAGTTTTTTGTTTTTTTTTATTTATTGTTGATGAAGTTGTACTTGTAAATAAAATATTCTCTGGAAATAAATACATGAGATATTGAAATTGAAGGTTTCTTTTAGTACAAACGTCAAACAGAGACAGAACAGATAGATCAGACAAGACAAAAACAAACGTCAGACAGGACAGACAGAACAGACACACATGAAACAAACGCCGGACAAGAAGAACATAGCGTTCTGTTCTTAAAACTGTCAAACGATGGACAGGAAACACCATTGACAGGATGGACAGAACAGCAGTGTAATAAACAGGACGTCCTGTCTGTTCTGTCCTATGGTACAACCATCAAACGACCTCTATTAATAGTGGTAGGAACGGTCAATCATCATACCGATGGGTGGATTCGTTTCTCCTAAAATCTATTTTCAAACAAGATTTCAAATTTTGTTGCTTCGCATACAACTTCCCCGCCTACACGCAGGAAGGTGGTGCGAAGAGATGGCACACTTGGTGGGACCTATCATCATTTGTTTAGTTTCACAAGCACAAGTCATTTTCTAAAATACCGGACATCACTTGCATGAAATCTCCATGACGACACCTACTAGCATCACGCATGCTTCTATACATCTTGGACCCGTTGAGGAGAAAAACGATGCTCCTTCAATTCTATGAGGCCAATGTTTGCTTTTTGAGTTTCAAAATTCATCTTTTTGGAATGTATGCAATAGAACATCTATTTGTATGTTCAAGATTTCAAAAACCCCCTTTTCCTGTCAAGTCTTGGTCATCACGTTGCTGGGCTATTGTTGGGACCTAGTCTAAGATATATCCTCACAACTAGACCATCCAATTGGACTAAAAAATCCCTCAATTTATCTAAAATGGATTACAGTCTCTAATATTGATGGGTGAACAAATAGAAATGGAGAGCCACAAACCATAGATGAACATGAAAAGCAATAATACCATTAAACTTGGTATAATTAACAATTGATACCCATTAAGGACCCAAGACTACTTTGTAAAATAATAGAATTCAAAGAAGTGATTGTTTATTTCTCATCTTTGCACAACTGAGAAAAGATCTCATCTGGTCTCATATCAATCCAGTCAAATATCTAATCAAGTCAACTTTCTTGTGTCTAGATGAACTCCTCAAACTCAAATTACTACCTTCCCCTATTATCACACAATGGTACTTGTCATGGTACCCCACTTTTATATGTATGTTTTTGGACCAGTTGGAGAATCGTAGGTTCAAAGAAGCAGTTAGCTCGACGATACTATCAATGGCAGTTTGGTCCATGCAATTGCAGGAAGGTGGAATCCAAGAACCAACACGTTTTTGTTTCCATGGTGTGAAATGACCATCACCCTAGACAAATTTTCTAACATCATGGGACTCCATGAGCCAGAAGGTGATCCTAGAGGGTCAATTAAAAGTCAGTTTCTCGTTAACCAAGATGAAATCAAAATTTTAAACGTGATGCACAAACTCATTGGAAGAAAAAGTTGGCCACTTCATGAACAAGGAGGACACCAGTTCATTCAATTGGAGGTCTTAGCAAGGAACTCTCTCAATATGTCGATCCAACCACCCTATCTTGCAACGATTCTGACAAGCATGAAAACTTTACGATGAACTGTTGAACTTATCTTCTTCCACAACAAAGAGAAAAATATGGATCTCAGGGTCACTCGTCTCTTTAAAAAATGGGAACACATTAAAGTCTGTAATTGGTCAATAGCTATGACAGCTCTTGCCTTCTTATATAGAGGGTTGTCAAACTTTTCAATCAGAGATGTAGACTACATTGAAGGAAGCATCTTCACCTATAATCATGGTTCTATTAGCATGTGGGATGACAATCCAATCATTTCAAAATCCCAAAAGAGAAAAATAGAGCAAGTTGACATGGATATCGTCAAATCAAGATACTTACACAACCTAGACAAAGGTTGCCTACTCTTTGGATCCTATTTTACAATGGTGTACCATCCAGAGCATTGTCTCCATAAATTCTTGCAGTGGCAAAGGCAGGTTCATGAGATCAGATCTGATTGAGCCATCACAAAATGCAAGTGAATATTCCAAAATGGTCTAGAACATACACCCTTGCTTAACAATGATGGAGGAATTTTGATCACATCTACCTTGTCCTTGGTTCAGCCATGGTTCATGATTATGCCAAATGGTTGGAAGATAGCTGTCTATTGGTCACCCTTTGTTAGGGCTCAAAATCTAGTCTAAACACATTATAATCAATCAAGTCTACAAAATAACCTTGTCTAATCTTGACATGGCAATGATGAATCAAACATTCTTTCTCATTAAATGTCTCTCATCAGGTCATTTACAAAATTTCTAATCCCTGTCATTTTCTCTCTCTTTTTTTCACTCAAGATGATGAAAACCAAAAGTCAAAGAAAAAAGAACAATAGAAATGGAGTCTGAACAACCACTTCCTCTTGACAAAATTGGTGGATCATCCTCAAGTTTTAGCACTACCTCAAAAGCTTTTGAACTGGACCAAAGAGGAATACATAAGATTTTGCCAATTCATGCTCAAAGTCAACAAAGAGCAAGCAAAGATAGACAACAAAAAAAAGAAAAAGAAGGTTAAGGAATCATCGTCCAGGAACAATGATACCTCCAACGCCCTAAGGAGAAGATTAAAAAAGGGGGAATCTATAAACGTTAAGCTTCAGAAAGTTGAAAAGCTCAACGCCATTCAGCTTAAAGGAAAGAATAAGCAGAATTTCACTTATAAAGATTTCTATGAAAGCTTCGAAAACAATAACTATATCAAAAACTTGCCAAAGAAATTTGTGAAATTCGACATCCAGGGTGACCCAAAAGCTCATTTGGTGATTTTCTTCACCGAATGTCACAAGTTCAGAAACAACCATCATCTCTTTTGCAGCTTTTCACAGAACCAAGAGGGCATAACAGCACAATGGTACCAGAAGCATGTCAACCCAGTGAGCTCCATAACTTTGATAGGTTAATCAATATGTTTATTGAGTGGTTAATTCAAAACATGGAAACCGCTTCAACTATAACCACTCTATAGAACCTCCAAAAAAACCCTTGAAAAAAAGGTTAGAGACTTCATCCAAAGGTGGAGATCAACTTGCAACCAAATGAGGGACCCAATACCCCAATCTCATGTTTGGAGATTCAGAACCAACAACTTTTCTTAGCCATTGAGAAGCTTAATCTCAAATGCTCCCATAAAGTCATTCATCAACTTAACGGAAAGAGCATAATGCATTGAAACTAGCATAGAAAATGACATATTTGATGTAGTCATATCGGCCAAAGACAAAGCAGAGGCCATAAAGAGCAAGGCCTAGTATGTTCCTATCAATGTTGTTGCAAGCATAGAAAAGAAAGACAAAATTGATCTCAATGACAAGGCTGGACCCAGCATCAACAACAACAACAACAATTTGAACAAACAGCCAGGTTGGAGTTATGACAGAAAATCACAGCCTTGGAATGAACCTATGGAGAAATCATGGGGGCACTGTTGAAAAGGGACACACCGTTGTTGCCCAAAGTTGTCGATCCTATTCCTATAATGGGAAGGAACAAAAACTATACCCAATTGTAGATGGTTTGGCTAGCCTAGGCTCCACCATCACCTTTAGGCCCGAAGAATCATTTAGGTCTTTTGGGGTTTAGAACAATCCACATACAACATACTAGAATTTGTGCTCCAAACAAAAAAGTCGAGAAGCACCTTGGTACAAAAACATAGGCTACATTCAAAATGAAACATTTTCACCAATAATATCCCACAATGACCTAAAGGCGTTGAGATATATGTCTACAAGGTACTTTGTCCTCGCGGAATTCTCTATGAAAGAGAAATCAATGCAAAATATGCTCAATCTTTTGACAAGCAAGAGGCATTGAAAGTATTCAAGAAGCACACAAAGGAATTTGCGGAGGCCATGTATGGCATCAAACCCTACTTAAATAGATAACTAGGGCAGGATACTATTGGCCTACCATGTAAAAGGACTGTCATCAGTTTGTCAAGAGGTGCATCAAATGTCAATTGCATGCACCACCAATACACACTTTGATAGCTTACCTCCAGTCTATTAGCTCAGCTTAACCTTTTTCAATATGGGTCTTCAACATAGTCGGCCCAATCAATCTGCCTGCTTAAGTATTTTCTTGTGGCCATTGACTATTTCACCAAATAGGTGGGAGCAATCATTCTAAAACCGGTTGAACTATGACATTTAGTATCTTTGATCCACAAAAGACCTCTTATGCAGATTTGACATTCATCATGACATTGTTTTAGACAATGGCACTCATTTCAAAAATGAAAGAATGCGTAGCATCTGTCAAAGATATTGAATACAATATCACTTCTCTGTACCATGCTACCCACAAGGGAATGATCAACCATAAGCAACAAACAAAATTCTAACATGAATTTTGGAAAGAACTGTTCAGATGGACTGAGATTGACACAAAAAATTTCATGATGCACTTTGGGCCTACTAAACCTCTAATTGGACACCAACAAATGCCACACCGGCCAAATTAGTATGTGGAACAGAGATCGTGTTCCCATTGAACATTTAAAAACCAGCAAAGAAATTTGCTGCCCTAATCGATCTCTCTATGAGCAAATATAAATGAAAGAGATTCATACAACTTGATTTCTTTAATGAAAGAAGATTATGAGCAACTGAACATGCTGATGCTGAAGCACATCTCAAAATGATGGCTTGGAACTATGCAAAATCCATCATCCAAAAAAAGTTTCAAGTGAACGATTTACTCGTCCAGTCTATAGCTCCTCTCAGGGGTAGACCCAAAGGCAAATGGGCTCCAAATTGGAAAGGACCTTTCATCATTAAACAGGCCTTTACACACAACTCAACATCAATTGATAGATGTCGATGGGCTAGAAATTCTTGACCCAATTAATGCATTACACCTCAAGAAAGTTTTAATTGAATGTAACCATAACTTGAAATCGTCAACAGTTGAATGACAAGTTCTCTCCAAATGAATTTTCTAAATGAAGTTCAAATAGCCTTTTCAAAAACAGTTTCTACAAACAATTTCCAAATTCCAAAAGTGAGTTCTGTGAATGTGCTAACACAAGAAGCACTGGTTTGCAATGCGTAACAAATTCCAACGAGATTGAGGGATCAATGTTTAGGAATTGATATTGAACTTAACAAAAAAAACAAATTGTGAAGGTCTAGCATGAGATGTCACAGAGGAAAAAGTCTATGTAGCTGAAGAGACCTTGGCAAGTTAAGGAAAAAGCTATCAAACAAATGAGTTGAGCGATGAGCTCGGAGTGAATGTAGACATTCTTTCGGTTCAAAGCTCTGCAATAGCAGGTCAGCATCTGACCTATTCTTACACTGTGAAGCTAAAAGCAATCCATGAACACTTTGCCCATATCAAGCCTCCTAAAGTTTTATGAACTTGAGCAAATAAGTCAGAGGGTGTTTTACACCTACTACCCTAAGGCAGCCCAAAACTAGATATAGGGGTTCTTCGGTACAAATCCCAATAGGCATGGCATTGCACAAAGCAAATTACACAAAACTACTAATGTAGCGGAACTTCGTAGTAGCTTTTGGGTGGTGAGGTATTTCCCTTAGGAGTGAAGGGTGGCTCGAAAAAAAACCAAAAATTAAAAAACTAAAGCCAAAAAGGCAAAAGCAAGGCAAAAGAACAAATACTTGCTAAGGGACATAAGGCGTAAAGCAGTAAGTCCTCTGGTTATAAAACGTGAAAGCTTCCTGCAATTACAAGATTTCTCTAATCAATGTCAATTCCTCTGCGATGGTTCATATAATATGGAGGAAAGTCTATATATGCAAATTCCCACCCTAGGTATTGCTTCTCACAAAAATACACCGATACTCAATACTAAGGGGCAAACTTTCAAGTAAATTTGCAAATATTTGGTTTGTGTGCCTTACCAGCAAAGCAAAGTCTCCAACTTGCTCAACAACAAAGAAGGGCATCTGTTCACACCCCAAATTAAAAAAAAATGACAATTATGAAAAATTTCATAAGATATTTCAGACCAGAGTCGATGTCCACCCTATCCAATCCTAGACCCGAGTGTAGGACTCACTTGTAAATTTAGTTTAGAATAATGAATTGTAAAATCAGAATTTTGTCAAATTTGAACAAGAGTTCAAATTCGACTAAAAATAGAACTAACATTTTGAGATCGATCCGGATAGAAGTTCAAAAGCTAAAATTTTCATAATCAAAATTCAAAATTCTCATTAGTGAGAATTAAAATCCTACCTTAAATCTATTTCAAAGCAAAGAGAGAAGACAGTTGGTGTGAATCTCTCTCTCTTTTCTCTCTCTCTTTAGGAGTTGTTTGCCGAGAGATGAATTCCCAATTTTCGTAAAATTATCTTGAAGTCAATTCAGGAATTGACTCTTTCTAAGAAACTGAAAATTTACATTTAAAACTTTGGAAATCTTGGAATTGGCTTGGAACACCTTGATGGCCCACCAACTCGAATCAGCTCCAGCCGAGCTGATCCTCTCCATTTAATATAAGCTAGGAAGCTGTTTGAGGAGTGCGTACTCCTCTTCCCTTCCAAAACTCTTTCAAAACTCAAGAGAAAGAGGCACCTCGGCATGCTAAGGCTAAGTTGATCTTCGGGCAAATTAAGAATTCACCCATGTCTTTATTGATATTGATCTAGATCAATTCAATATATGTAAAGTAAAGAGTCACCCAAACAAGCTTGCTCTTTTCACTTCCGACGTTTTTGGAACGGATCAACTTAAGGAAAATAAACAGTTTTTTGAAAAAAAAAAAATTAAGGAGGCATCTAAGAATTAGATGTTTTCTTTTGAACCTTTCTTAAAAAAATTCTCAAAGCCTAAGAGAGCATTCTGAGATCAGGCATTCTCCCCCATCCCCCAATTGAAAAAAACAAACACTAAAAGTCAAAGGCTGCCCAATTGGGCATGCCATTCAAATCAGGTTTCCAAGGCCTGAAATAGAATAATTCAAGTTAGAACAAGAGGGGACAGCCATGCATGGCGTGTTCCCCTCTTCCTTTTTGTTTCTTCTTTGGAAACTAAACAAGAGCTGGTTAGAATCAGCTTATTTTCAACTAACTCCCCTCCTTGAAAATGTGAAAAGGAGACTAGCATGCCTACTTGCTTGTTCCTCAAGTTAAGCTAGAGGGATAAGCTAACAAAATGAAAGAAATTGATTGGCAAGGGTGGAGTTGCACCTTGCATGCATGGTGCCTTCCTGCCCATGCCAAAATCAAGTGGATTCTCCTCTTGATTTCACTTGGTTCTAACAAAATTGGTTCAAATTCCGGCCACTAAATTGAACTCCTTGCAAACCAGCAGGGGATCCTCTTCTCCAGCTGAGATTACTCCAAAAATCTCTCCCTCTAACTAGCTGAAGCAGCCACAAAGGAGGAGTGTTTCAGCTCCAAAGGTGGTGGACTCCAGCCGAGTTCTCCCCCTAAGCCCCACCGAATCAGACGTCTTCAAGCTGATCGAGCCCAGACATCACCTGGTTGAGTCTCACTCCATGGCATCACCTGCCCAAACCTCCCCATGTTGACGTCTCAAATCTCCCAGCCTTCAAGCTGAGTCCAGCTAAAGCCTGTTGCTCGGTTTCAAATCCCAACAACTTCAGCTCATTCGAGCAAGCTTCCGCAAAGGCAACATAGACAACCTCAGGTCTAATGCCGTGGACCGAACGTGACCAGCCTAGGTGTTCTCTAGTCCTCACGTTGGGCCCACTGCAGGTATAGCCAGATAGTTATCTTTGTGGCCTGATTTGCGGCAGCCGTAGTGATGTCGGCGCCACATTCTAATGAGCCAAATCTGGGGTTCAAACAGCCTTGACCCTTTCTCACCAGCGTCTGCATCAATGGGAATATACTTATGCCATTTTCAATAGCTACACCGACTACTAGCTTATTAAATTCTGGTGGCATGATGCCATAAATCGGACCCTAACTAGCCCAATAGCCTTGGTTTGTGACAGTCCACCTTACCTAAGTCCGTGGTTCATATTGAACCAACTTCGGCTAAGCCGATGCCAAATTTGGACACGAATGGCTATACGGCAATTTGGCCATTCTTATTCCGTACTTCATGGAGGTTTTGCTTGCTTATTGTGCCTCAATGTGGATAGCATTGAATCAAGAGATTCCCAACCCTAGTGGGATCTGCCTAAATTGGCGGCCCCATACTTCCCCTTTCTTTTAGTTCCTAATATGCTATGGCATTACATATGGCAATTTCAAACACAATCTTGCTGGAAAATGGTGAGCACTATATACAAGTTTTTTGCATGAATGATTAATGAAAATGAGCAACACATGTGGAGTGAGGTTTCTTGATTCAATTTAAAAGCAGAAAATGATGTCCAGCTGGATCGCCACGCAAGACATACATGCTAAAGCATATCTGCATGCATTCTTATGATTCTTGCAACCAAACCAAAGCTCTATTTGAAAACCAGAAAATAGCATTTTGAAACTCAGTCTATCCCATCAACAAAAATCTGATTTATTTGAAATCGTGATGAGAAATTAATCATAGCTCGCAAGAAAATGTGGCTCATTCATCTATGTGTTGAATGGTTTTAATGATGTATGCAAAAGACGATAGATGAGTGAAGTATGACTGGTGTTCTTACTCCGTGAATGGGCAACGAATCAGACTTTATAGTCTCACCAAACAAATTCCATCAAGAACTGGATCCACTCAAGCCATGAGTGCAATCCATCTTGCAAATGGAAAGAGCAGTCGAAACGAGCCTATCTCAATATGTGCATTTTTGAAATTTTCACAATTTTTTATGATTTTGAAAACCAGAAAGTAACAAAATGCCTAATCTAGTTGGTTTATACGAAGGGAATCCTCAGGTCTGAAACAAGGGCTTTGGTCAAGAACCACCAAAGAAATTCAATTCTTACAAAGCGTATTTCCAAAATGAATACGTATTTCCAAAAATAAAGCTATTTCTAAAATCCAGCCTTTTCGAAATCAAAACTCAAAAATTGATCTTTCAAAATGCTTCATTCTAAAGGAATTTGCAAACAGGATTTTTATATCTAAAGAGAAAATTCTCAAAATCATTTTTGCCTACATTCTAGCCAAAGTGAATTAACATTTTATCAATACCCGACAACTTGTCTTGAAATTCTGTGAATTTTCATAACTAAGATTTTCAAAATCTAAGCTCATGGACCTTACCCCTAAAAGCCTTCTTGATATCTAGAATTGGTTTGGGGGACGTCTTACATTTCCTATCTCCAATATGAATCAATGTCTATGTGAGACCAGTTGAGTTGTGCGTGGAGTGAAATGGAGTGAAAGAGAGTGACGTATGGAGGTACATGTAGTTTATGAGTGCATGCATGTACTCACTCCATAAATGCACCCATTCACCTTTGCTAAAATCTAAGTGAATCAAGTCGGAGTCGCTACCCTGACCAAGTCATATTGAAACAAAAACTTGACTATTTCACCTATTTTGATGCTAAAAACAAAACTTCCAAAATGACTGCAAGGCTACAAATTATCAGAAATCAATTTCAAGTCAATTGTATTATCCTCAAAATCAAACTGAAAATCAACTTTCAACTCCAAAATCTACTCAAAATCAAGCAAATTTTCATGACCCTGACCAAAATTTTCAAATCCAAATTCCAATTTTCCAAAATCAAGAAAAATATTGCAAGAACTAAACGTGGACTCCCAGTTTCCAAGTTTTCAAGTTTCACTACGAGACTGAAACCAACCAAATAAAGTCAAGTTTCTCAAAAAAAATGTTTCCAAAACGAGGTTCAAATCTCAAAATTCTGAACCTAAAGATACTTTCAGAAAATTGTGAATTGGTTGAGTACCTACCATTCCAAGCCCAGAATTTCAATCTCCAAAATCCAATTCTCAAAAATTTCAGCTGGACTTCAACTATCCAATCTAACTTTTCCAAATTGCTTTAGTGCAGTGCTCAATGTCATGTAGTCCCAAGAGGATTCAAGTTCAATTTCCTTTTAAAGTGAAGCCATGCTTGCTTTTTCATGCAAATAATAGAGCTAGCAAATCATTAGATACATAATTACCTCATCTTTTAGAATTTAGTTACATACATGATATGCTTCTTCAAGGCCAAGTTGGTAATGCCACTGTTGAAGATAACTTAGCAACATAGCTTCATAAAGTGTGGGAGTTTCCCCCAGTGCTTTATGGATTAGTTCAAGCAAAACGTAATACTTGTAAGGGAAAAAATTGACAAAGAAAAGAGAATTTTTTTGGTCTCACCATGCAGAAGTATACGGTAGCTAGTTCATGTCACCTAAAATATTTTGTACCATGATACAACTGAAAAACTGAGGAATGCATTGCTTCTTTCTAAATGACACTGCATGTTGTGGGTGTCCATGCATGTATGATGTGGAAAGAGATACGCAAAACTTGTTTTCATATGCAGCTCAAGGAGGTTATACAAAGGAGTTGATTTCTTCATGTCAATGTGGTACTTGCTAGCCATGAAAATAAGAAGTTAAAAATAGATACTGGTATTAGGGAATGGGAAAATGATTTGTGGCACTATAATATAATTTCTTGTTATTTATAAGCAAAACAATTATAATGCATAGGATTGGTGCAGTTGTGCATCCCACAATATCACTCTTTGTCCATGTTTATCTTGTTCTTTTCTTAGTTAATTATTTACTTATGGTTTTTAACTTACATAGTTTTCAATGTAAATTATCCAGAAGTATGTACATCAATTCTTTAGGGAGTACCATGGTATGGGATAATTTAGGTGACATGAACTAGCTACCACATTTTCAGATCCAATCATCTAAGTCTAGTATTATGGTCCTTCCTAAAGCCAATACGAGATGTAAAATCAAATCAAACACTCAAAACCTAGATCCAATGTCCAATTCATTTAGATTGATCCATTGGCAACTCCACATTCAGATTTCGAAACAAGCCCCAAAAATTATTCAAGACGTAGATTATGACAAGATTTCAGCTTACAAATGACGTCTCAGTTTATCAATAATTTGCATAAAAACAAATAAAGCAATGCATTTCCATAGCTTCGGTAAAGAAGACTAAGCAACATCATGATATGGCTTTTGATTTTTTCAGACAAAGTAGAAGAGTTGAGGGATCTTCTACAAACATTGCTTCATGGCATGATGTGCACAGAGAAGCAGTAAAATATAAGATTGACTCCTTTCCCTATAAAAACAGTTCCAAATTAATAGTGGCACCATTGTAAAGTGAAACTATTTCTTTAATGCAAAATTCAACAAGTATTATTTTTTATTGTCTATCAGTTTTTGCCACAAAGCTTGCTAGCTGGTCAGCTACATGCTTTACTATAGGATCATTTGGTGTGTATGAAGGGGGCCAATGTCACTCAAATAGCAGATTAGTACCTATAACATGAAGAAGCAAATGCAAATTACTTTTATAGCATCCCTATAACATTGAATTCCAACTCCTTCCATCATGTCCTTCCATCAAGATTGACACATACTAAGAGATATGCCACAGGCATGGCACAAGAAACTTTCAAGAGTCAATTTTCATAAATTCACAACAATGAGAGACCATGATATAAGGAGAATAACTAACTAATCCATACAATTAATTTAATGTATAAAAAATTGGTATGGATAAATTGAACAAGAAATTTAACCTTTTATCCTCTTGCTTTTGGAATGACAAGGCAGCTTTCTTCCACCTCAAGTATTACTGAGACCAACAAGACCCATGAGAAGCTTCCAGAAGTTGAGCCTTAATTTCAACAATGGCATCCAATATATCCAGTGTTCCTCATGTTGCTGACAAATCTAATATGCTACACCAGCTTAATGTAAGAATCAGAACCTGGCTTTACATTTCATTAGTTAGGGGAGTAAATTTACAAGACTAGTTGGAGAGAAAATGAAGCAAAAAGGATATAAATGCACATGGAAAGATGACTTTGAGGTACAGCTATAATAAAGGAGCTTATTTTTCCAATCATTGATTTTTTATGGAGCTGAGTAGACATTAGAATTTGGAATCAATGTTTCACAAAGGCCAACTATTAGACAATCACGTCTTCATTTATAGATATATCAGCTACACTTGCTCTTGAGCTACTGGATCATTTTCTTATCAATCTGCGACAATATGGATAGAACAAATAGCCAAATGTGTCATACTTTTCATTAAACATTGTCATGCTTTTGCTACTTCTATGGTTAATGACATCATTTTTTTGCAATCCCTCTCATCAATAGATGCAGTTCATGTACTTCTTATGCCAACACTAGAAGCGCTTTGGATGGTTTTCTGCTGATCAAGATTATCTATATAATGACAATAACTTCTGAACAATGGGATAAAAGAGCACGATGACAAAACTAGAACCAAAGGAATGGTAGCCAGCAGTTACTCTATCCATTTACCATTATTATGTCACTTTGATGTAAGTGAAATTTTCCAATTGGTCATTTTGAAATAAATGGGTGTTCGAGTAAATAGAAACTAACAACCACAAAATTCCCTACTAAATTTGAGACGCCTAAGCATTTTTAAAATCTTTTACAAGCATGAGGAGAAAAATAAAGTGAAATTGATATTAGATTAAATTGTATTTGTAATTATAAACACACAAACCAACTATTAAATCTGCCATGTCTAAGTGTTCATGATCTTTTACAAGAGCAACATTATGACATAGCTGGAAAAACACAATTGAGTGTTATATCACTGCATCTTACTTTTAAGTATATACCTCACAAATCTCGGGATAAAAAATTTTGTGTGTCTATAACCAAACGAAGTAAAATCTTTATAATAAGCAGATATTGCAATATTTTCCCCTATGTAGGTAATTTTTAGTGTATATGTTTCATTTTTTGAATTCTGAGCTTTTTCTAAGGTCTTTTTAGGTAGGAAAAAATGGAGAAAATTTCTGAGAGAAAGCCTCCCAAAATTTATAGTTGTATCAATGGTTTTAGGAATATAGACGTCATCAATAGCAAGCACAAGGCCTAAACCATTATGGTGGAAAATTGATTGTTGATTTTCTAAAGACATAACCATAATTTTCTATCAACAACATTAATAAGGCATGTTTCCATGAATGGTTATTATTTGTCTTCATTAGTACGTACATGTACCTTTGACAAGGAAAATTAGGATGTATTTAATGGAAAATATGTTCCACATTTCAGCTTCCTGATGTCCCCTAATGATTTACATGTCATTTTGAAATATAAAACCTTGCACAGTTCACATAAAAGGCAAGCAAAATAGACTTGCAGGAAAATCTTGTCATTTGGAAACTAAAAATCAAGTAATTGCCTATTTGTTAATTTTGCAGAATAGGATTTATACTTCTATCGTTCCTTTTGACTGTGATATTTGAAGGAAAAAATGTTTGTGTCATCCCAAGCATCTTTTGCAGCATATTTATTTTAATGTTTGAACTAGGACCTCCAACTATTAATAGTTTGAACATTTGAAGGCTCACTTTTCTCTCTGCAACTGCACGCAACTCACTTTTTTTTTCCCTTCCTAACAGCCTGGAAAATTCCATAGTCTAATTAAGTGAAAACAAGGAACACATGAGAAGGTGTTGGTCTAGATGATGCTCTAGCAAAGCATTAGAGGAACAAAAACATTTAATGCTAATGAATACCAAAGAAAAACAGTAAAATAAAATATTAAATGAACTAGTCTTAGCAATATAACAGAAAATAGGAGAGAAAACAAAACTCCTTTTCTCTAAACAACCAAATCAACACAGCCTAAAAAACTAATGGAAATAATTTTGAAACTTTTTAATGTCTTAAGAGACTGAAAATGGAAATAGAACAACAACTCAAAGTCAAACTGTTACAATTAAGTCCAACAATAAGGTGGATTTGTAAGATAATAAAACAATAGATGCAAGCTCAACAATTTGTCAAAAGTAGGACTTACAACATAAAAATATATATTTGCTTTAATGTTTCAAAATTGAGCTTGACAGCACTTTACAAAGTGTAGGAAGTACTAAGTCAATCCAGTGTGGTTAACCAATAAGATGTCTATTGGAGAAAGTATGAGAAAATTCAATAACTATGCTTAAATTATTTTCACGGTGGACAAAAACTAATATAAACAAAAACATGGTGGGGTACATAGTTGACTTAATATCACATCTAATAAAAAGATTATATCATTATTATTGCCATCAATAATTCAGCAGTAAAAGCATCGAGATGTTATATGTTTTATTATACTATATAAAAAAAACTCTAAATTCTTGTCGATGAAAAATTGAACATCTTGTGAATCGTTGATCTTCGCTACGTGCTTGAACAATATTGACCCATTCGTTAAATGAGAGAGAGTTTTGTACGCCGCTCCATGTATGTCACGAGCGTACCCCAGATGTGGACCCTACTATCAATATGCATATGCATCAGATAATAAATATATATGAAACAACAAATAAGTATGAGATAATGTTTATGAGATAACAAAAGATTTATGAGATAATGAGATAACACACATGGATTTATGAGATAAAGCTAAACATAAGTATGAGATCATGTTTATGAGATAACAAAAGATTTATGAGATAATGAGATAGCAGACGGATGTATGGGATAATGCTAAACATAAATATGAGATAATGTTGACGAGATAGTAGAATATTTATAAAATAATGATATAATGAATGGTCATATGAGATAATGCTAAACATAAGTATGAGATCATGTTTATGAGATGATGAGATGACGTTTTGCGTGAGGCAAAAAAAATGACAATGTTTTTTTTTTTGTATATTGGTCATAACTATATATATATAGACTGATAAATTTTACCTTTATCAAATCTCAAAATCTTCTTTTTGTAGTTCTTTTTGTCCCTACAAAAAGTTTCTTTCTGTATTAATCATGGGCATATTTGTCATAATTATATTGGTGCATGAAGTTACATACATAGGGACGACGTATATAACCAGCTTTGGTTAAACAACAACATGACAAAATAAATGGAATGCATACTAGAAAAATCTATCTGCTGGATGAAGGAATAAACAATGAGTTGCATTTGATCAATGAAGGAACAATAAAATGATTTAAAATAATTTTATAATATAACAAGTTATAGAAAGAAAAGGAAAACCAGAACAACATAGTCATGCCATCACTCTCTTTTTTGGATATCTAATACAACCAGCTATTACTGTAAGGGTGTAAATATTCAGAAAGTGTCGGCCATTATTATTGACGGAACAAAAGCATGTTTTCCTTCGCACAGAGAGTGTGTTCAAGAAACTAGAGTGCTAGAAAAGCATACAAATGAACTTTACAAGTCCATTGATCAACGCGTTTGAAAATGGAGTCAAGATGGAACTACTGAACCCTAGAAGTGCAGATTTTTTACATGCCATAGCTAGCTTTAACAAAGAAGTTAATCAACAAGGATAAGAGACAGTTTTTGCCATTAATTTCAAAACTAGAGGCACATTTCATGACAACTACAAAAAACAAACATATGTACTGCCCAATCTCACTAATTCAACAATTAGTAATATATAGGCCCTGAATAAACTATTGTCGACAAACTACTCCTAATTGTAGTGTATTCATTATTGCCACCCCATTGTAGTGAAACAGCTGCTTGATTTTGACTGTGCCTAGCGTTCATAGTTAAACAAACATAGGAACCATCAAGGGTGTGACCACTACCACTATGACTAATACAACGACCATTTTCTTGTTATATTTGGCCAAACAATTTTCCTTTCATGCAAAAATACTATCTGACACTAACAGCAGTAGTTGTGCCTCAGAAACACGAAAAAAGAAAATCAAAGAGAGTGCCGATTTGCTTGCCTCTACAATTCCATCTCACAAGAGAACACATCTGGAAGTCAGGGTTCTATCAGGATCTAACAACCAACCAGCTTCTCCATGATTTTTTCGTCCTCACTTTCCTTGTGCAAACAACACAACTTCTTCGGTAATAACACAAGGCCATGTTCAACCCTTACAAACCTTCTTGAGGTCTCATCTGGCAGCTCTTTTTAACAGTTTCCAGTATGAGTTCAGTTCAGAAACCATGAAGGATATGAGGCATGAAAATGTTGACAATTAATGGAAAATTCCAGAAAATCAAAATTTCTTGAGTATGATAAAAGCACAAAGAAAAACATATCATTCTTCCTATTAGGAGAAGGACAATGCAAACTGTGGCACAAATATTTTTCCATGTATAATAAGCATAAGCAACAAGGCAGAGAATGACATGGTATGATAATGAAATTAAATTATTCACTTAGGGAAGTTGTAGGCTAACATGTTTGCTTGCAACGAAGCTAGCTACAATAATTTTGTCGATCAGGTCTGGTACTATCGACAAAATCTCATGAATAAACCTACCATGCAAATCGAGTCATATTGATGTTCTTCTGGTAAAGAAAATGCCAAACTGGCCAACCGTTTCTATACTTATCCTCGAAAATCATTGGAAAAGACACGAACATTTTTCTAGAGAAAGGTAACACAATGAAATGCAAAACTTACAGTGGTTATTTCTGAATCTTGAAGCAAAATCGTGGATCTCCCATGTTCCTATAACTTCCTTACTTAGAAGTGCTTCGGTAGATGCAAATGCAGGTTCATGAATAGAGCAGCCACCAAGTTGATCACCATTCCAGAATGGCCCATACCATTGCTCACGGAAGACCCTTACATTGCGTAGCTTTACCATTGGGCTGTCTTTCCCATCATTTTCTATCATTTGGACAACAAGCACTATCCTTACATGGAATTCCTGACTGTCAGGATCAACTAAACAATCATCCAATTCCAGAAGCTTTGAAGTATTTGCACTTCTCTTATCATTAATTGACCAAACAACTATATAGCAGCACGAGCTTTGAAAAATTGGCCATAGTACCAACAAATCAAGTGAATAAAAATTGTTCTATTAGATATAAAAAGGGGGAAAAATGCATGTTAGATCTATGCATGTTATAGATTGTTTCACCAATGCTCTTCTTTCTGATCCTCTACTTGTTGTAGCAAAATCTGACCTTATGTAAGCAAAATGAAACCTAATAAACAACTGATGCCCAAGTGTTCATTGTATTGCTCCATATTCATCCATTATAAGAGATCATTTGCAGCCCTCATTATGCATCCAAATAAAATACTCTTCCTATTTCCAGCTAAAAGTCTCCTATGAAATTCATGCTTACGTATTGCAACTTGTTGTTTCTCATAAAAAAATTAGTCAAGATATGTTTAATTAGTAGCTGCATTCAATTGAATATAAATAACAAAGATTACTATCCAATCAAGTGCATGTGTACCCTACCTGAGACCAGTAAGAATAGATGCTTTACTTTCTCTTTTTCTTCAAAATCAGCATTTTCAATGTTACATTCAGAAAACACCTAAAATGCCTATAAAATAGAACATGACAATAAATCATGCTACATAACCCAAATCTCCATGTTGACCATATCTTTTATCATTTAAGTATGATCACATTCATGCCAAACACCCTTATGACATTAATATGGCATGAACACACCTTAAAAAGGATGTACATGGTATGGGAAACCTATAAAACCTATGGAAAACATTTGTTGTTTCTTAAAGTTCGAATGCTGTTATATACACCACCCCTGTCTATGTGGAAACCTATAAAACCTATGGAAAACATAAGCACACCTTAATAATGACAAAAAATGCTCATGATTAATACAAAAAGAAACTTTTTGTAGGGACAAAATAAGAAACTGCAAGAAGAAGATTCAGGGATTCAATAAAGGTAAAACTTGTCAGTCCATATATGTATACATACCGTTATGACCAATATACTCCTTTAAGCAGTAAGAAGTGTTTTCATTTTTTTGTCCCGCTCATAGAGTTATCTCATTATCTCACAACTATTTTATTATCTCATAGACATGATCTCATACTTATGTTTAACATTATCTCATACATCCATCCATTATCTCATTATTTCATAAATATTTTATTATTTCATAAACATTATCTGATACTTATGTTTAGTATTATCTCATACATCTATTTGTTATCTCATTATCTCATAAAACTTTTGTTATCTCATAAAAATTTTCTCCTACTTATGTTTAGTGTTATCTCATACATCTGTTTGTTTGTTATCTTATTATCTCATAATTTTTTTTGTTATCTTATAAACATTATCTTATACTTATTTATTATTTCATACATATTTGTTATCTCACACACATGCATATGCAATGTTTGGGCATGAAATTAAATGTGCATATTGATAGTAGGGTCTACATCTGACGTACGCTCGTTACATACACGGAACAGCGTACAAAACTCTCTCTCCTTGAAGTTGAGTGTACTCCCTAGTTGATTACAACATATTCAATTGCATGTGGTCTATTTACTAAGAAGTAGAAAGAGCTAGACAGAGTGCTAATGATAATCACATACATTAAAAAAATAAAAAAGCCATCTTGCAATGCTAAATGTTGTTATATAAATTCCTACAAACTTGATTTTGCAAGGAACAATGGAAGATTAGATCTTATATCAACCAACAGCTAATAGGAACTTGAAATTGACTCCTTTCTCATAACTTTTTTGTATTATCAGTTTCATGTTGAAAATCCTAAGATATAAAGCAATAGGTATTCGTCTCGAAGGACAGAAATCAACAAATGATAGTTGAGGAAGGATCAAACCAAGGAGAGGTATCAAGGTCTGTCAAAAATGCTGCCTAAATGGAGGTCAAGAAAGGCATATCAAGGAGAAATCAGATGTCTGAAATGTTGCTAGCTAGAGAAGATGAAGTGACCTGCAGTTTTCAGAGAGGAGATCAAATGCAGCTGGAGAAACGGAATTACTGGAATGAAAATAATATGAATTTTTTGCAGACTCAAAATAAAAATAAAATTGTTGAGAAAGCGTGATTTTGTATCTCGTTTTAAGGAAAATTCAGGCTTAGACCATAAGTTATTTAAAAAATTTTCGAAAAGACTTTCATGCTTTTCTTTCGGTCATGATCTATGTTGTTGACAATAAGGGTGGATGGTGGATATTGAGACAGCCTATACACCGGTCGTCATGTCCAATTTTTATTGGAATGAGAAGGTGGGAGATTTTGGCTTTTTAATATTTTCTTATTTTATTCCTAACTACCAATGTTCATGCTTCCAATGGCTATTACCATTCTAATGAACTTAGCCCTTAAGGGTTAGGCACCTACTTCTCTCTCTTTCTCTCCCTCCCTCAACCCCACCCCCTCCCCCCCTCAAAGACCAGAAATTCAGCCCACTATCTCTGTAGCTAGATGGTTAACTTCTTATTTTGTGTTGCTAAAAACCGCTACGTGTGCATTTGCATTAGCCAATTGCTTAGCTATATTTTTCAGCTATAGAATGCTCTTTTCGCAATAAATTTTAACGACACAAAATTAAAGAAAAAAAAAAACCATTTGGCCATGGAGGTAGCCGATTGATTTCAATTTTCCTATATATATATATATAATAGCCTTAGGTCATAGATGAGAAAGATATATCTTGGAATGCCCCTCCAAAGGGGCATCTAGTTTTTTGTGGTTTTCCTTAAGTACCCTATACTAGGATATGTTGGTTCATTTTTTAAAATAATATATATCCCAAAAAATTGTTATTTTTTTATATATGTGGTTCAAATATCAGTGAAATTAAATGAGTCTATGTGCTTTTTATTTCTCACTTTTGATCATTTGCTTTAAACAACTTTTCCTTTAAGCACAGTGCTTTAAACTTTTGCATCGATCAATATTATTGTTTTTCGAAAAAACTACTAGAAATTGGCCTAACTGGAGGATAAATGTGTAAAATTCACAAGTAAAAATAGAAAATGGGCAAGGATTATAGTGGCTTGCTCAAAAGACCGACCACCACTTCTGTCTCTCTTAAATCTTACTATAGAACACGAGAAAGGTTCCAATATTTATCAATAAATTTACAAAAATAGTTTATATATTTCTTTCTCTTTTATCATTCATACACTTGTTGCATTTGGTAAATTTATTTTTGGTTTGTGATCCTCTCCAAAAATATTGGATCTCATACTCTTATCTTTCCTTATATTTTGGATAGATGATTGACCTTGGATTTGCTCTTGATCTTCGGATAATCTTTCAAGCACTCCACTAACACACTCTCTCAAGTTAATCTCTATGAGATTAAACTTGCTCTTGAAGTAATCAATTGTCTAGGTAGAGGTTTTGTGAAGATGTTGGCCAGCTGCTCTGATCACTTAACGAATAAAACCTCAATCTCCTTGCTTGCTATTCTTTCTCAAACAGAATGATAGCCTATCTTAGCATGCTTTGTTCAAGCATGGAAGATAGTGTTTGCAGCCAAGAGTGTAGCTCCCAAATTGTGGCACCATAGTATAGGACTAGTACATTCTTTAACTTTTAACTCCTCCAACAACATCTTGATCCAAAGAAGTTCAAAAGTGGCTCCAATGAGTGCTTTGTATTTGGCTTCTATGGATCAGCGGGCAATGGTTTTTTGCTTACTAGATGACCACGACCACATTTGATCTAAGATAGATAAGATAACCACAGGTAGATTTTCTATCGTCTGGACAAGTTGCTCTATCGGCATCATTTTGAGTTTCTTTAATGTACCTCAATATTAGCTTCACATATGACCAATGCTTGTCTATTGGTTGATGCATAAATTGGCACGTCTTATTGATGGAAAACGCAATGTTTGGTCTAGATAATGTTGCATATTGTAAACTTCCAACTACCTATCAACAATGAGTACCTTAGTCATCATTAATAAGATCTCCATTTTGTTTTGAGATCCATCTTTGCCTTGATGAGGATTTCATGAAGATAGCACCTTTGACAGAAGATCATGCCGTCATCACCCTTGATGACTTTCATTCCTAAAAAATAGCTGGGTACTCCCAATTCCTTTAGGGGCGTTTGATATACCAAGAATCACGAAGTTTTAGAATCAAAATGATTAATTTCTATGAAATTGGAATTATTAGATAAACAAGGTATTTTGTTTCTAGAATTAGGAAATTGAAACTTGAAATTTTGATGTCATCCTAGTTTGAGAAAGAATTACGATTCTAGAATTTTCATTCTTGAATCAAAATTCCAAATCATCAAACACCCCCAAATGGAGAATTTTCTTCCAATAACCTCAATTATCTTTTAATATGAAGGAAAGAATTTTTGGTAATTGTAATATCATCTACATACGTAAGAATGTAGATGATGACACCACGTTCCTCTTGAATGAATAAAAAATTGTTTGACTTCAATTCCATGAGACCTTTTTGATACAAGCTATTTCTCGTCTTCTCGAACCAAGTCCTTGGGGTTTGTTTTAGACCATATATTTCTTCCTGCAACTTACATGCATCTCAAGGTAGAGCTCTCTTTCAAATCAGGGTGGTTGCATCATATAGATTCCTTCTTTTGCACACCATGAAGAAAGCCATTGTTAACATTAAGTTGTCGCATTACCCAATTTTGAGAGACGGTTATACAAATAACTGTTGAATTGTAGTTTCAGTACTGGGCTAAAAGTTTATGTATAATTAATCCCCACCTTTTGGTTGTATCCTTCCACGACCTAGTGGGCCTTGTAACAAGCTAAAGAACCATACGAATTCCCTTTGATCCTAAAAACCCATTTGCACCCCTATAAATTTTTGTTCGCATCGGGCTCAACAAGCTTCCATGTACAGTTTCTATGAAGGGCATCAAGTTTCTTTCATAGCCCTGGTCCATTTGTGGCTTCAAAGGCATCAATAGGTGATGTGGGTTCGATTTCTTCTCCTTCCAGCGCATTTGCCATGTAGTTCTTGGGGACTCGAGTTACACCCATGGAGCAGGACACCATTTGATGAGTTCTTTAAACTGGTAAATCCATCACTATATTTGATGGTGCATTGCTGGTCCCAATAGGAGTAATAGAGACGTCGATGTATGGTTCTTCATCACAAGCGCTTGAGGCATCATTCTCTATTAATGTTTCTGAGGTCTCCAAAGGAATAGAAGAGATACCGCTTTCATGGGCCAAGTCATTGTCATTACTAAGATTTGGGAGGACTATTATATTGCTTTACCTTTCTTGAACATAAAGTAGAGAGATTCTTGGGATGCATATAGCTGCTGGTCGCCTTCAAAAGCTACTATGATACCTCTTGTTTAATACATAGAAAATTTTGCAAGAGACGACAAGTTCGAAATTGATGGCATATAAAGCATCTGCTGTAAAGAAAATTATTTGAACTTGGAATCAAGACATCCATTGTTTGACTATGTGATAGATGAACCAGTCTCATTGCCGACAATTACCTTGGTTGGACCATTATAGCCTCCTTGCTCTTTAATATTTGATGTCTCTCTAGTTATGTGATGAGATGCACTAGTGTTCGGATACCAAGTGGAATTACATGAGCCTTCTACCCAAAATACCTTGGAGATGAAATAGCATTGTCTAGTTGTATGGTTTTTGCACCCACCAAACTGACAAATAACTAAGTATTTATTGGACCCAGTGGCATTAGATGCCTAAGGCTTGGAGGAGCCCCCTTCATTATTATTATTATTGTAATAAGGTCAATTGTTGCCTCCAAAATTGGAACGGTAGTTGTTCCATCCTCCTGGGCCTCCTCGTCCTCTTCCACGATTCTTATTCCAATCTCCCCTTTTAGCTGGAGGCACAAAAGCTACAATAGAAGACATGTTTGGAGTCTCTTGTTTAGATATACTCATTAACAAACTCTTCTCTTGATTTAATAGCGCATCATATATTTCAACAACAGTTGGAAGAGACTTAAAAGCAATAACAGTAGTCAACAAAACCTTCATACTGGGTAGGCAATCCATTTAAAGTGTAAAGAACAAGATCTTTATTAGCCACTTCTTCATTCACAGCACTTAAAGAATTATAAAGAAACTTCACCTCAGATAAGTACTCCATCATAGAATGATCCTGTTTCTCATTGTTTGTAAACTGTTCTTCATTTTAAGAACATGCAGGCTGGAAGCCAATGCAAATGAGTGCTCAATAGCTTACCACACCTCTCGGGCATTAGGAATTTGAACGATGCGGCTGCTGACAGCATTACTTACTGTAGCTCTTATCGTACTATGTCTTCACACTTTCACTTTATAATTTCTGAATTTAAAACAGCTTTATTATTCTCTTGAACGTTCTTTTTGGAGTAGATGACCCATCTACATACCTCGACAGGCTTGAGAGAACACGGTGGTTCACATCATAGGAGATAATTATCTTTAGCAAGCGTAATGGAAAGTAGGGACACCACAGGATTCCATTGAATAGGAGAATTCATGGGAAGAGCCATTAGAAACCAAAACACCGGTAAACCAGCACACAACAAGGAGACTAGGAGAGTGGAGAGGCCCCAACGTAGAAACAAATTAGAGCAACGATGGCTCTAATACCATAAAAAGTTCACAAGTACAAACAGAAAATGGGCAAGGGTTATAATGGTTCTGTCAAAAGACCTATCTCCACTTCTCTTTTTCTTAATCTCACTATGGAAGATGAGAGAGGTTCTACTATTTATCAACAATTTCCAAAAACAATGATGATATTTCTTTCTCCTTTATCATTTGATACACTTCTTGTATTTGGGTAAATTTATTTTTGGTTTGCGATCCTCTCCAACAATATTGGGTCTCATAATCTTATCTTTCCTTATATTTTCACTAGATGATTGATCTTGGATTTTGCTCATGAACTTTAGATAATCTTTCAATGATTCCATTCACAAAATGTGCACAGCAAAGCCATACAGTGTGTCGGTTTGATATCTACATAGGACATTCTACTATATATATTTTCTTAAAAAGTGTAAATGAGCTAAACATGATCCAAATTAAGCTGATTTATGATGGAACCCTACAGTTCCATGCACCTATAAATGATATCCCTTCTCCATATATTTCTGATAAAATAGAAATCAAGATAGGACTTCATTGTGAAAAAACTCAAAAAGTGAAATCATGGATTATTAGAATCATAAGCTATGTCAGCATGACTATATTTTCGTACCTTAAATCACATGACCAAAACATATGTAGATCTTTGCATTAGTTTAGTTCTTGCCTGCAACATAAGTATCTCAGCATACTCTAGATCTTACTGCTTAAAGACAAATGTGATGCAATAATTGTTTTGTTGATATCAAGTTTAGGTCTATCTACTGTTAAAATTTTGTATGCCCCTAAAGGATTTGTAGATGTTTGATATGAGCAGATATCTACTACCACTACTTGTAGTATAGAAATGATAATAATCAGTACAGAATGACAGTTTAAATAGCTATTGTATTACTTATTTCTCCTCAATTAACATTACATGGGGCGTCCACCAAATTCCTTCTTCTTTCTAGTTCTTTGTGGATGTTTATCCCTTTTATTCCCTCAATATTGTACAATCAATTTAAATAATAATATTATACGATTTTCCTTTCATCTTCTACGTTGAATTTTGTTTGTGTAGCTAAGCATAAAGTATTCTAGTACCCTAAGAAAAGGAACTACTCTCTTCAGATCCTACGTTGTCTACCTTCCAAGTTTCAATAGAATTATAACGGATAAAACTCAATTTTTTATTTATACAACCTCTAACATATAAATAAAAAATTAGTGAGGTAAATGGGCCAAGACTAGCATATTTTAGTGAGGATAAAATCCGTAGGCTATTGTTGAATAAATTAACTTAGGAGAACAAGACAACTGTTATGGTTGATAAATTATCGGGAATGATTATGGGTATGGATTTGAACAAACAATGGAAATGTACCTTTTCAAATTATCCATGCAAGGAAGATACGTCAACCCGAATCCGCAGAACGTTTGAGAATAAGTAAAAACAATAAAAAAAAATCAACACGTGGTGTCTTGTGTGTTGGCCTTAGAATTGTACTGATTCCCATCAATTCGATCTGAATTTTGAGCAAGGCAGACTTTAGAAAGAGAAACAAAAGGAGATTAACAAAGTTAGTTGGAAACGTAAAACCAACGGAACAATGGTGAATTTTCTTATCAAAATCCTTATGAAAACAGAGTTACACATTGATCTTTTATGATATTCTTTTTAACATGCTTATAATATTTAATAGTTTGTATTCATCCATGGTTAGATTTGTGGGAATTGATAGAAAATGAATGGACTGAGTCAAGTGACTGTATGATCACAGGATCTCAATGGGGAACCGTGTCTATGCCCAGCTATTGTAGAGATGTTTACTCGCAGTCTGACCTACGTTATCCACAAGAAAGGCATCAAGCTGCCCTTGGCTGGTAAGAATCTTCGTACGTTATGATCATGACTTCCTACTCTTTTCAGCCTACCAAAGGAGATGGATGGAGAAGATGAAGAACTTAATCTCTAAATTCGAAGAATGCTCAGGAAAAGATGAGTGCTGCCATGACTTGCGCATGATATAGAGCCAATGAATTAAACAAGGGAGCTGGGTTCACTTCAAGGGGTAGAAAGCGGGCAGCCATCCAATAAGGTATTTGGGAATTCAAATAGATGTATCAATGTCAAGTCACGTTATTGGGGAGGATCGAGCGAAGGTAAGCTGTTTTGCCTCCATTCCCGATATTGGATGATGTGTTGGACCTCTGCTTGTCGGCGAGGCACATGATCCTCTAAATATGTCTGTTAATATTGAACAGGCTGCAATTAATTGAAATTGGATGCATGAAGACCATTTGGACAAGGCTCTGATGTCTAGAAAGTCCATATGAAGAAGTTGCAAACACGAGGAAACAGGGGCTTCCTGAAATTTTTGAAGAAAACAATGTCACATGTTAATTTCAAGTTGGCCTCGGTGAGAATTTTACAAAATTGAATGGCTTGTTGAAACATTTCAATTTAAACCCCCACAGAAATTATGTAAAAGAAAAAAAAAATCACACGGCAGCATTCAAAAGAGAATTCACAGCTCATTTATTTTATTTTTCACAGTGATGAACAATGAACATGGAAAGTAATTTCTTATTATACTTGCCTCTGTCCCTACAAGGAAGGCAAAAGTAAGGTGGTTACGTGCACACTTTGTAAACGAAAAATTGTGCAGTAACTAAAGGACTGCCCTCATTGAAATACAAAAAGAAACCTTTTTAGAGGGGTAAAAAAGGACTGTGAAAAAAAGTGTAAGAATGTCCATGAGTTTACAAATTAAGAAATGTGCTCGCAATTCATTTTCCTCCCATGTGGACGTCATTTGCTTATGGCAACCTTTTGCATTTTTTGAAATAATTTGGTCAAAAATTAGCAGCGCTACACCAAACTTAGTGCTTGTCAGAAAAATAAGCGATCGTCAAAGTAAACTTTAGCAGCTGGCTTCTAGGAGCTAGGGCGATTTCTGCGTGATGATACCATAATACAGAAAACCGTGTTCCCACATTTTCAAACTTCACGGGTGGTTTGGTCAATTTTTGAGCCATGTTTTTTTAATCTTATAGGAGGGAGGCTTTTAGCTTGCCTGTGGGGGCATTTTAGTCATTTATGACACACGGTCCAAAAAAGTCTTGAAATCCGTTGGGGCTCTCGTACCTGCAGATTTGTCCTTAGTGAGAGGCGGTCACTCTCCTACAGGCGCGTGATAATACGTTTTGCTCCCCAACTTTTGGCTCTATTTTATTGGAAAGGAAGAAATAAAACAAGACAAAATGAGAGCCAAATTTTACTACCCCTTCCCCTTCAGATGAGCATGGTGAGCTTCCCCCAAAAGCTCCTGACGGATTTCAATGTTGAGGAGAAAGGCCTTCAAACAGACCGGAATTTTTGCGATTAACAAACGTATTCTTGGTATAACCTTATGATACGGACTGATGCGGCTTCGACCAAAACCAGCCATGGTCTCCAACAACCAGAACATGACCATTCAAGCAACTGGGAATACTGCCAGTCATACCTCCTGAAATATCGGCCAGTCAAAGTTTGTTTAATGTACAATGTACACCTCCATGTAAAATACTGGTTCCTGTATGATTATTCCCTTTCTTCTTTCTTTCTTTCTTTCTCCTAAAATCACAGATTCTCAACCTTGAACAGATTTGGGTTGTCTCGCTCTCGCTTGGACTTTGATGAAGGTGCCAGCGGCGTATGAAGTGAACCACAAAAAGGGAAGCTCAGGAAGAAATCCACTCAACTCCAGTAAATTACTGTGGAGCTGACATTCACAGAACGGTAAAATAGATTGCTGTGAAGTAGCTTTCAGGAAAGACAGAGTACTTGCCTAGGTGGCAACGAAAAGGACGAGTCAATAGATCCCCGTGCAGGTTCATTTGCTTTTCCTTTCTAGAGAATGATAACCAATTCGGCTTCGACAGGAAAAGCATCCCAAGCCTCAAGAATCTTGCAGAATGCATCACCTCTATTTGCCTTTACTTGATTAACGTACCATACCATTGAACAGAGCAGTTGCCGGTTCTCAGTTCAGAACATCTCTCTCCCTCTCTCTCGCTCTAGCGTGAACGCATAAATAACCAGCCACAAGTTCTGTATATATCAAACTACAGAAAATTTTGCAAAGAGTCCTGTGTATCCAGAAAAATTAGATGCCACGAGAGTTTAGGATTGAACACTTTTATGCTTTATTCCATGCTTCTGACCTTCATTTCAGGTTTACATTGAAAAGAGATTGTGCTCCGAACACAAATGGCTCGCATCAGATTAATACAGATAAAGTTTAACCTCATTCCAGACAAATAGAAGTCTGAATCCACGCATGCACACGAAAACGTCTAACTCAATAAGCATTTCGTGTGTCAAACTTCCAATGTCATGCATTTGTACAGGATAGAGGATCTACAGAGGGTTCCATTAGTATAACTACAAAATGCGCCTGTTGCATGCGGAAAATGCAAAACTTTGCCTAGAAAGGCGTGGAAATAGTGACCGCAATATAGCAGACTTAAACAATGAACTTCACAATGAACGGAACCTGCAAGGGAGAAGATCAAGAGCAAACTCAGCAATCATGCTCTGTAGTATGTACTTCTCAATCTCTAGTGCTGTCTCGAAAGCCTCGATTTCAAAGTCTGTCCATTTACCAAGTGGAGAGTTCATGTCCCACTCCACAATCTCATCCAGAACCCTACCAGCCAAATTTCTATGCTTGCTGACCTCCTCATAAACTTCCTTCCTTAGTCTTTCTTGGCTCAGTGACAGGGATAGTTTTCCTAATGCCCTGTAAATAGATCTATTATACCTACCGATTTTCAGAGCTAAGTATTCCATCACACAGTCGAACACAAATCTTCTAATGTGACACCCATCAGCTCTCATAAAATCTGTGCTGTACTTACATTTTGAGTGCTTATCTACCATGGTTTCTAACTTTTGAAACAAAAGTGGGTCTGAGAATTGGGGAGGATCTGCACCAAACAATGCGATGTTTTCAAATGTTAGTTGTATACTCGATAAGACTTTCATAACATAGAAAAACTCCATCTCCTCAGGAGATGCAGAAGTATCTTCTGATAGAATTCCAAAGGATTCTTCATCGGCACTGCATATTTGACGACAGTCGATATCTTTTCTGCCTCTTCCAATATTACTGCTATTCCATGAGGTTGCTGAATCTACCAGCTCCATGTCAGCATCATAATGCTGCAGTCTCCGTGGGGAACAATCAGTGAAGGACAGGCGGAGGTGAGTAGCTAGAGCAGGGACAAATAAGAAAGCATTAATAAGTACAATTAAAAAGTGGTTTCTGGAACCCAAAATATATGAAACTCATTTTCAATAAGCTATCTACTTCAGATGCTTAAATGCAATATTTTTGGGAGAGAAAAAATATATAATTTAAAATATGGAATGATGACAACAAAATCGATTTCATAAAGTTAACTGTTCACCTTAAATATTGAACTTTCGTTCTGTCGCAAACTTGAATGGTCATTTTACTGTTGTTGTTTAAGCATAATCACATGAACAATGATTGCATGAAGGTGTAATTATGTTGAGAAAGGGTGGGAAGATTCAGAACCTTGTCTTTTCATACATGGATGTGTGGAAAGATACTAAGATACTGAATCATTTCAATGAACGAGTAAATGATTCTCTTAAAGCAACGAATTGTTGCTCTCAGTAATTCTGCTCAAAATCAGCTCATTATTTTTTTATCGACCTTATGTGTGCTAAATATGGTAAACAGAGAACCCATAACCACGGCATGGAAAATGAAAATTGTTCGGCCAAAGAACAAAAACAAAACAGATGAAATATTATAGCAGAGTCGTCAAACATCAAGGACAGAAACATCAGCTTACTTGTTCAAAGACCTTGCAAAAACAATCCGATATGAGAAAATAAAATTTCAATTTCTTCCTCACTCTATGCAAACACGTATCATGTAAGGAACTGAAAATAGCCAAAAAACATGTAGAACAAAATAATATCATACCTCCACAACCATCATTGCTCTCTGATGAAACGCAACTCTCATTGGAGAAGGACGCATCAAGAATTGATACAGGACTTGGATGAGCACAATCATTTGGAAATGGAAATCTGGAAAACTTGGTTTTTCCATCAGATCTTATTGAACTCTCATGACCATTTCTATTTTCGCACGGAGATCCTGCAAATGGTTTTCTGTTGCCAACAAGTCCCTGCGCAACCTCCTGGAGAAGAAAAAGGTTATGTGATGTTAACATCCACATCCCTAAAGATGTTACTGCACATGACTGTTGATCCGATCATCTCTCTCTCTCTCTCTCTCTCTACCTCATGCGGATGTAAAGCAGAAAAATTTAAAGTAGAACCATAAGCTTCATTGAAAAGCAAAAGATGAGAATTGAGAAACTCGATGTGCCATTTTTTTTTTTCATATGCTTAACAAGAAACCGTGGCTAACCTGAGGACTTTGGGCCTCGATCATTCCATCAGAAGTTGACGAGCATTCAGTTTCTGCAAGATAACCAACATGCATACTATCGCCATCAGGATACCCCAAAGAAGTAGCCCTTTGAAGTTCCTCAGATGCAGATCTCTTAGCAGTCAAGGCAGATATAAGATCTTGAAGTACCAAAAAAGCAGTTGGAGATTCTAGAGGAGCTTCAGAATGCCTCATGGAACAATTTTCAGGCAAAAGCCTTGACAACTCAATCCCATCAATGCAGGTCAGTTCTTTTAGTTTCTTTTCTAAAAGAGCACTTAAAGAGTCTCCTTGCAGTTCTTTTGATTCCTGAGATGTCAGCTTTCTGGTATTTACATTGGAGCATCTCTTCTTCTGTTGAAAGCTATTCCGTGACTTGCTACAGTGATCGTTGGTTGATTTGGAGGCAGCACAAATAAACTCAACTTGACTGTTCTTCTGACCTTGCTGGTTCGGAGAGACGGGTAGTAGCGGCTTCACAGATGACGTGAATGTGAAGGAGACGGTATTTTCATCACTACCATTAGCATCTATATACCGCCCCACGTGAACAGGAAATCCATGCTGATAACACGCATGTTTTGGTCGCTGCGTTCTGAGACTGGTTGGAGCCAAGGGATGATCTTTGGAAGCATTACTTCTGCTGCCAGTGTTCGAGAGTTTACCCTTTCTTCCAATTGGATGCGCCGCAGAACCCATGATAGTAGCTTGAGAATCACCCTCCACAGTTCTTTTTCTACGATGCAAAACATTCGCTCTTGACAAAGGATCATCCCTTTTGTCAATGCTGTAGTACTTGTTTTTAACTTCTTTTGCATATGACCCGCTTCGTGCCAAGCTGCTCAGATTTCTGGTGAAAGCAGCACTCTCCTTTGAAGCCTCGCAAGATGAACATTGCCTACTGTTCTTATTGGCATGTTCGTATGTTCTATCTTTGCTGCAGAAAATCTGATTCTGTTTCCTGCTGTTCAGCCGAAGTAAATCAGGGGATAAGCTGGCCTTAACATTTGTTCGCCCATGCTTCTGAAAGTTACCTTTCTTATCTGAGACGTCCGGCTTATGCTCTTTCTGATCGAAAGGCCTCCCGGTGCCCATAATCTCAACGCTTTCGGCTATTCTCTTGATATTGGGCTTGAGCTTCTCTTCATTTTTCTGAACATCTGACCTCCCACTTTGCAAATTTCTAGCAATCCCGCTGTCTTCCTCAGGAGGAAACCAAGAGCATGACTTTTTCTCACTATAACCTCCATTATGACCAATATTAGCATCTGAATAAGAGGAAGAGAAGGCTATAGATTCTTGGTCGTCAATAGTAGCCGTCAAACACTCAAAGTCATCATTCAAACTGCTCATGTAGCCCGTTTCTCTATCTGCCGTCTCTGCAGATGCCAATTGAGGTTTCGTAGAGCAAGGGAGAGCGCATCTTGTTCTGCCAGAGGCAAGCAATCCAGGTTCTAAAATTTTGGTAGCAGCTTCCATTAAGCGCACGGCATTTCTACCATGAAGAATGCCAGAGCTTTTAACAGGAGTGATGAGCTTCTGATGCTGCCTCCTTGAGCGGGAAACTGCACTTTTAAATTGAAAAGGCTCCTTTTTCGATTTGATAACTGGCCGCCTCTCAAAGATCCCTGTTTTCTGTAGCTTCTGAGGTCTACACTCCACCAGTTTCTTTCCAGATATTGGGCATTGATCATCATCAAGTGAATCGAATGCCTTTCTCTGTGTTTGGAGCTTCTGTGGTTCCAGCGAAGCGGGTTCTGAGAAACCTCTTGTCGGCATTGTTTCCAAACCCATTAACCGGCCGATGGCGCCTGGAGAACGGACGCTAGTACGCATATTTTCAGCAACTTTTGAAGAACTGCCATCGACTGCTGATTTTTTCGTGTCTGGAAATCCACCTCTATTTTCATCAGCAATCTGTTAGCAGAAGAGGCTTTCAGTAAACGAAGAAATATCACTTGAAAATCAAGCAACTTCTGAAGCATGGTTATAGGAGCAGAGATGGATGAAGTTACAAACCAGAAGCAGCTTAGCCATCGGAAGCTTGTCGTCGCCGAACTTCTTGGATGCCTTCTTCGGTCTCGCTGGATTACCAAAAAAGAAAAAGATAATAAGAACCAAAGAAGTCACAACTAGTCATTCACGAGGCACAAAAATCATGAACCGCAACAAACGTAACCTCTCTCTCTTCTTTCGTTTCATGTGCAAAAAGGAATCGTACCACTTAATGATTTGGGAAAAGGTACCGTGATGAAGAAAAGCTTAAACCAAGTGCATTTACTAGAGCAATTCACCGAGAAAGAAAAGAAGTGCAAAATAATAGCAGCCATTGAATGCCTATAACAAATTAATCATTAAAACATGCGCAAATGTCCATAAAAATTGGAAAGAAAAAAGTGAAAATGATATGAAAGAACTCAAGACATGAAAGAGAAACAGAACTTAGATTATAGCAGCGGAAAACAAGTTATACCGAAAACCAAGTTATGTAAAAACATTAATTTTTAGAAAATCTGAACCGATGATGAGCTAAAATCTTGTCGTTCAAATATCTATAATAGACGGACATTTTTTAATGAATATGACAAAAATAAATTCGGTACTTATTCCGTAGCCGGCCAACAGTGAAAAAAGAGCAGCGAAGAACCCAAGTGAACTAGAATCATCACGAATTACTTGAAGGTAAATAAGGCTCGACACCAAAACAAGCTCCCTGCACTCTCCGTGGAGAAGGGTATCCGACTAAACAAATGAAAACCAGAAGAAAAAAGAGAAGGGAGAGAAGAAGAAAAACCCGGCGCTAAAAAAGACATAAACAGAGAAAAAATGTACCTCCAAGAAGGAATCTGTTGGAAAAGAGCTTCTTCCGAGCAAACCTCCTGTTCCAGTCAAAGAGTTGAAAGAATATACCGACGCAACCAGCAGGCTTAGAGCGTGGTTTCTCTGCCACAGTCAAAGTTGAAAGCATCTTTCCCGGCGTCTCACCCATTTCGAAACCTCCCCAAGGCCTTTTCTCCTCTCTCTCTCTCTTGACAACTAAGAGGGAAAAAAAATTAAAGATATCGAACAAAAGGTTATCCTTCAAAAGACACAAACCACTCTAAGAGCTACCCAGATTCCTTCATTGAAAGCCTGAAAATGTGAAAGCCATTCAATCCGAAGGACCAGTTTTATGACGTGCAGAGACAACAGAGATTGCTCTCAGATAAACCACATGCATCTATCTGCCAAAAAGAATATGAGAGAAAAAGCAAAAGGCAAGAATGAACTAGTGTGTAGAAAGTGGGTGCTTTTCCCTTAGAAAGCTAGGGTCGAAGAAAAGATGGCGCAACAATAGGGTTTAAACATCTCCAATCAACTCCTTTCTGCCTAAAAGAGAGAGAGGGAGAGGGACTGAGAGAGTAGTTCTGAAATGACGAGGCATCCTTCTTCAGAAAAGAGAAGCAGAGTATGCCCAAACCATGAACTTCAAATCGTCCTCAAAACCAACTACATTCTTTTGTGCGTAATTCCTGCACAGAGAGAGAGGGAGATAATTGAAATGAAGGCATCTTCTTCAAGAAAGAGAAGCAGATGAACCCGAAACTATGAACTTCAAGTCCTACTCAAAACCAACTACATTCTTTTGTGCGTAGGTCCAGCGAACACATACACACAGACGGGGAGGGGGGGGAGAGTTGTTCTAGCCTTCTAGGCCATCCGGAGAAAAACAAACATAGAGATAGAAAGAGAGGGTGAAGCAAATGAGCGACGACTAAGGGGAGATAAGACACCCAAATCGGATGAAACAGGAACGAATTGTGGAGATATTCATCCCATGAACAAGCCAAGTTTGGTGGAACCGTGAACCACATTACTATTTGACTCCACACCCCCACCCCCCAACCCAAGAAACCACATCATTCTCGCCACAGAGAGAGAGAGAGAGAGAGAGAGAGAGAGAGAGAGAACCAGTTGCAAGTACTTACACCGTGTTCTTCTTGGCACAGCGAATTTATTTTATTTTTTTATGCTGGTATAAACAATTTTTTTCCCTGTACTTCACGAGAAAAAAAGAAAAGAAAAGTTTAGCTTCCGTAGGAGCAGCGATGGCAGACTCTCTCTCTCATATAGGCATGCATGTAGTAACAGAGAGAATGAGAGGGAGCAGCAGGGAGGGTACTGGGTAGCGTGCAAATTGGACGAAATTACAAGTGGTTAATGTGGGCGTATCGATGACTACACAAAATTCCTTTGCCCGTGAAATATCATTAAATTACACACGCGCCACCACGGATCTCGGCTGGAACGCCGTCTCTCACGCCCATGGCAGATGGTTGCCCGCCACTGGGCCTTCCTCGGTTTTCAATATCCGCTTGTGTCGTGACTCGGTCCGACACGCCTACTCAAGTCGCTGATACGAATCGGCGATGAAGCAGTCTATCTGAACTTGGAATCGGATCGGACCGATATCGTCCGTAGCTTAGTAAGATGTAAACCCACCATCTTCCAATGAAGGACGTTGGGATGTATAGCATTTATGTAGGCTGCACATCAGCCCAGTCGAGCTAGAGTTGAGCAATTCGACTCCATTTAGAAAATTTGAGCTCGATGGGACATGCTCAAGCTTAACTGGATGATATAATGTCAACTCGTTTAATTCATTTATGTTAACTATGTTTTGTTTTTTTCATTTGTTTAACTCGTTTAGCTTCATTAAGTCATTCAATTGCTATTAATGTAACTATTTTTTATTGTAATTCAACATGTACTATGTATTCAAACTCTCTCGAGTTTAAAAGAGTCGAGTTTTTATAATTTGAATTCAACTCGTTTAATATTTTGAACATGCATTTAAACTCGAGCTCTCGATTCGTTTGAGTTTTGACAAGTTAATCGAATTTAAGCCGATTTGACTAGTCATGCAACCCCACTTTTATCCCTAACACCCTGTTTGGTTGGAGGGAAAAGGTAGGGAAAGAGAACGAAAGAACAATCAATCTTTTGGTTGATTATTTAAAGAAAAAGAAATAAAAGAAAAACAAAAAGTTTGTTTGGTTGCAAATGAAGGGAAATGAAAGAAAACTCTAATAAAATTGGAGGGATTGAGAAGTAAATCAAAAGTCTATCCCTTTTTACCATGCATACCCTTTCCACCTGCCCGTAGTAGAAACATCAACCGACCTTCCATGACTCTTTCTCTCCCTCTTTGCCGCTGGTCACCACTCTGACGGTCGCCAGGTCTACCTCTCTCTCTCTCTTCCTGCCACTACTCGACCCTTGGATGGTATTTTACAACGGCCCTTTTACCAAAGTCAAGTTTTTGTCATTTTTATATCATCCAATTAGTGCACCTGAAAATGGCGTGTTGTTTGATTGATATAAATTTTTATCATATTTATTACTATAGAATGAAATGTCGAGTGTAAGTGTGGTTCTTCTTTTATTGAATCAAGAAATGGAATTAAAAATATTTTTATTTGAATGATAAATTTTTGAATGTTAAGGGTATTATTTTATTCTTTCCTTTTTGCTTTATCTAAACATGCTTTATAATCACATCTTTCCTTTCATTCCATTTCCTTTTCATTTCTCACTCTCTTTCCCTTCATTTCTTTTCTGCAGTGGATAAGCCAGCGCCATGCTGAGGTAATGTTGGATGGATCTAGTTTAGAACTAAGTTACAGATTTTAGTGTTGGTATGTAAATTGAAGTAAAAATTTTGTGACGCGAACTCGGTGAAACATGGAATCGCTACGCGGACTTTCAGGGACTGAGTTGGATTCCAACTACGGTCCCCAGTATTTGAATGAAACACAAGTAGTTGCATGAAAAAAAGGCATTTGATGGTTTCAAGATGTTTTTTTCTCTTTTGCATAATGATTCATATTTGGATCAGTTGAAGACTGGATCACGGTCACCACGTCAAATGGTTGAATTTGCGATTGGGCTGGATTACATCATAAATTTTTATAGTATATTTTTTTTATTTATAAAAAGATAAAGAAGGCAAGCTTTCAGGGACTTTAATTTTTCTGTTCGTCAACTAAAACTGAACATGTAATATGAGTATTTCACTGTGTAATTAGTCAGGTTTATTATATTTTACAATTCAAAAAATAACAAACTTCAACATTAAGCAATACATGATAAAAAATGCAATTAGTTAACGATCTTAAGTAATTCTACAAGTCTTGACTCGTCACCTAGTAAATGAATGATTATAGGTGACTCAAAGACTCGTGACTCCGACAAATGAGTTTGCCCATTGAGCTCTTTTAGCTCCATGTAAGAGTGATTACATGTACCGCCTAGATCTTGCATTTAGTCAAATGTGGTACGATATTCTTGGTCCGGTTTGAAAATGGCTGGATCTTTATGCCAACATCTTTGGGTCGGATTGAAAAGGGATTCCACAATCCAATTTGTATAGATGGTCATACTACCCACATCCACACCCTCATTTTTCGTCAGCCATCTCTTTGGTCAACCAAAAAAGTAATGACTACGGCTGCACAACAAATCGAGCCAACTCGAACTCGCTCGTTAAAACTCAGCTCGTTTATAAACAAGTCGACAAGTTGAGTTCAAACGTATACTCAAAATGTTAAACTAGTCGTTGTAAGAACTCAACTCATTTAAAATCAACTCTGCGTTACTACACAATGAGTGTTGAATTATAATGAGAAAAATAATTTAATAAGTATCAACTAAACTAGTTGTTCAAGTTAAACGAGTTAATAGAGTTACACAAGTTTGCCAGACATGCTTAACATAAACGAATTAACCGGATCAAGTTCGAATTTAAAGTCATATCGTCAAGTTGAGCTTGAGCTCGTTTTTTCGAGATTGAGTTTTTTGAGTCAAGTTGAGCTCAAGCTGGCATAATTCAAGCTTGACTCGGCTCATGCATGCCCTAATAACGATGCAGACATCATTCTACATTTAATTCTTAAAATATTAAAAATTTTCTCTAAAATATTATCAAATTTTTTCTATCTTAAAAACCGGTTATGTAGGATTTAAAAAAAAAAGAAAACTGTTGTCTGACAGACCAAAGAGCGATCAACTAATGTTTCATTCCCACGTACTTTCCAAATTCTATATAGTTTATAATAAAAGTGGACAGACCATCTCCTACCAGCGTTGCATCGGAAGTTCTCATATTGATTCCCAAGCCATGTAGACATTTTCCACGTGCATATTTCACCCATCTGCTTACAAGCCAAATGGCACAAATCCTATGAAGCGTTTGAGAGAGTTGCCTGGCAGCGCAACTGGAGCTTGGCATCACACTAAAACCCTAAGAGGTTGTCTGCAGCATGGACACTATGTGAGTTTTCCATGAACCTGCCTCAAAAATGGATGCAAATCCATGGTGCATTGGAACTAATGTTCCATAAATCTGCCCCCATTTTTTAGTCTGGTTCATGGAAAACTCACAGAGCGTCAATTCATGCTGCCAAACAACCTCTAAGCCTGAGTATGGGCCTTACGGATTAAGGTTGGTTGGGTTGACACACACTGTGAAAGCTTGAGCATGCTAAAGCTCGAGCCAGGCTTTGTTGGTGAAACTAAGTTCGATCTCAGCTTCAGTAGTACTTTGCTTTTTGAAAGTAAATGCTGGCCAAAAAAGGAGGCAGATTCAATACTCGGTTACAAATCTTAACCACTGTAACAATTGAGTCTATTTTTCTCTACAGTGAATGATCAACAGTTGAACATCAAATGAAAAGAGATAAAGAGAGTTGCTATGGATCATCTAAGTTGTCCTGTCCAAGTTTCTCTGCCCTTTCCGACGCTTCGTTGCTACGTTCCTTCACATGAGCCAACAGCAAATCATTTGTTAAGGCATACATCCTAACTCTAGTTATGACTTGCAAAGCTGAGTTAAGCATATGCCAATCATTTGTTAAGGCATACGTTCAATACTCGGTTACACTTGGATCGGGCTCGCGATCATTTTCGACTTGAAGGTATAAAGCGCAACTCTTCCTCGTGTATTAATATTCCAAAGTTCTCCATGACTTAGGCAGTCTTCTTCCTAATTTCTTTCATTGGTCGACCTGTTATGAAGTTGCAAAATTTTTCAAGAATCCGTGTCATATATATATATATATATATTGGCAAAACAGAAAAATGATATATGCTAATTTAATTTCACTATTTTTTATAAAATCTTAATATATCGACTTTTTCCCCTGCCCTTTGTTTCTTTTTTCACTCCAAAGAAATAAATTTGCATTCAATATGGTCTGAGAGATGATATCGATTCCAACTCCTGTAAATCAACAACTACTTTGGAAGCAAACCAGTTCTCGTCTCCCACCAGGAATGCAGCGAGCGACAAGAGGAGCGGCAAACAACCTCTTAAAAAGCTACTGAATGAAACAAATAATTAAACATCAAAATGTGGGGTCAGAAACGTTTGAGATGAACCCCGGGGAAACGGCAAACGATTACTGTTGCCGACCTATGCCAGCCAAATTCACTTGTATATACATTAATTTCAAATGAAAATATAGAGAAAACTATCTTAGAAAGACTTCCTCACACAAGAAAATTCAATTTTGATGTACGCATCATTTTTTTTAGCTCTGTTGATTACCAGTACATTTCTTTCATATATATATATATATATATATATATATATATATATATATATATATATATATATATATATATATATATATATATATATATATATATATATATATATATATATATATATATATATA